>JAFFZR010028689.1:0-11174 GCA_018397195.1 Lethrus apterus | reverse complement strand
CCATTAGAAAAAACACAAGTTTGTGTCATAACTCGGAAATTATAGCTTAAATAAAAAATTTGGTTAGACAGTATTATTAAGCACGTAATTAGCTACAACTTTTTCCTTTATACATTTTTTCTAAAGTCAATAATAACAGAGCCATAGGCATCGAATCAAATAACAAAAAAATGATTTTTCCGAGATATCTAGTTAGCCATGCATTTTTTCCAAGAAACAAAAACCTCATTAAATTGAGCTCGTAAAACTGCAATTCTTTCCCCATTTAATCGTCTCTCTATCTCCGCTAGTTTCCGAGATCCCCATACTAAACATCTAAAAAAACTCTGTATATTTTTTATTCGTTTCAATATTATTGATTATTTCAAACCTGCAGTCTACCTGTTACTGACCTGAAGATTTTCTTTATGTATTGTGTGTTTTCATTACCTACCACTTTTATATTTTTAAATATCATATTTTCCTACAACTTGAGAAGAGACAAAGGAATGATGATCAATTGATTAAAACTAAATGGTAGCATTTTTTCTTGATTAGAATTACTCGTGCTATAAAATCAACATTAAACAATAGTTAAACTATTAAAAGACTCGTATTAAGTTTCTCGTTTACTGTAAGTAATTTATTACCGCATGAGATGAATATAATGTTCGTTAAAAAAAAAAAAAAACTTCGAACGTTGCTTTAATATTCAAATTTCTTACAGGTAAACGGCGACGACGAATGGGAGGACGAAGAAATAATATTGGAGAGGGGCACCGCCGGTTTAGGTTTCAGCATAGCCGGCGGTACCGACAATCCGCACATCGGCGACGACACCGCCATCTACATCACGAAATTGATACCGGGCGGTGCGGCCTCGACGGACGGTCGTCTTCGCGTCAACGATTCCATATTACAAGTGAATGAGGTGGCGGTCGTCAACGTGCCCCACGCCGCCGCCGTCGATGCGCTCAAGAAAGCGGGCAACACAGTCAGATTGGTAAGTTGAGATTAATTACGTCTGCGTCACTACAAAAAAAATTATTCCAATAAATATTTTTTCCAACTTGAACGTAAAAATTAGATGACGAAAAATTTCAATTTCGAGGCACACTATGGGAATCTCGTTTGCAATAACAGTAACAAAAATTAATAAAAATGATTAAAAATCTAACATAGCGTCCTTAAAAAAAAAAACTATAACTTGGAGATGGTTCTAAGAAAACGAAAAGTTTTAAGAAACTTTGCCTAAAACGTTGCTGAAAGAAAATCCTTTTAGGTCTTTTCTATTTTCAATAATAAACAAGTTACAGGCAAAAAACAAAAAATCATTTATTCTTCTTTTACATGTAACTTAAATACTAATATGTATTCTTAACTCAAATTTCCCTTTAAAGAACGTTTCACGTCTTTTCCAAATTTAAACCTACCTTCAATTTCTTACTGCAAACGAGAGAGCGTGCCTCGAAATTCAATCACCCTGTATATATTTTTAATATAAAATAGTGTAAAAATAAAACAACGCATACGAATAAAGATTTCAAGAAAATGATGAAAATGAAAAATATCACATTGTTCAAATACGTTTTAATACAATTATGTGTCGTAAAAAATTTTTTTTTATTACATTTGATCAAATATATGAACATACCATGTTCATATATTTTGACATTTTGTCGGTGTGCGAAGACAATAAACTCTTGAAAAATGCGGTCCGTACCGTAACGTCGACAGCAACCGGAAGTACTTGGAAATAGTTTATCCGCTCTTTTCGTAAGTGTGTACGTGTACGATTTGGTGCAGTTCGTTGCATTTTAGACGCTTTTATGTTGGCAACCTCGACGAGAACTCGTGATCGTACCGTTCTTTTACCTACCGGAAATATCGAAGATGGCGGTGGGCGACCGTGAATCGGTTTTCGGTCGCGGAATCCGGTTCGTCGATGTCGCTCTGTTCGAAAACGATCAAAGACGTGCGATTTTTCATTGCGTTGACGTTTTTGTTTTGTTTTCAGTGGGTGCGCCGGAGACGACAGCCTCGTAATCTGAGAGTTTTGGACATCGAACTCGTCAAGGGGAACAAGGGACTGGGCTTTAGTATTGCCGGTGGTATCGGTAACCAACACATACCCGGCGATAATGGCATCTACGTCACGAAAGTCATGGACGGCGGGGCGGCTCAAGTTGATGGAAGGCTGGCCGTCGGTGATAAGCTCGTCGGAGTCAGAGATGCCGTGGTGAGTGTGACTATGATCGATTTTTTTATTTATCTAAGCCTGGGAGAATTTTAAAAAATGGGGATGAAATACTTTTAGTGACAAACTTGTAAAGAATACTGATTACTAAAATACTGCATAAATTGATAAACGTACTGCATTTCAAATTAGTACTGATTTCTTAAAGAAAACCAAACAAGTAGAGCACAACTTGATGTCGCGTAGATACGATTACAAAAATCGAAGACATCAGCGAAAAGCAAATGTAATCCTTTTCCCATCAAAGAAAAAAAATATTTATAATAATTTACTTTGAATTTACGTTTTCTTCAGAACGAAGAATAGTGACCACAAATCGATGAAACTTAACTCGCGATTAATATTTTTTCTAGACACTACTTTTTGTTTTAGTCTTGTATCTCAATTCTTAATTTATGTTAATATTTATTTTTTTTTGTTTTAATAAAATATCTTTTAGAAAAATAAATTTTACAAAGAACATTTACGTGCTTTACGTTTGCTTTCCGTTTACTTTGTGCGTCGTATAAAAGACTGTCATTTTATGGCCGTTCTTTATATCTTTTTATATATCTTCCGGTACGAGCCCTTTCGCTACTTTTTGATAATTTAATTACCTCAGTGCTCGCTAATTACTTGGAGACTTTCCTAATCGGGCTAATTTACGTTACGTCTCGAGTGTCCTGTTCTTGACGTCCGTAACAAACGACGTACGAAGGGTGCTTTGTTTTATGTTTTTCGTCCTTGAAATGTCTGATAATCTTTTTATTAAAAAAAAAAGATTCGTCGTTAAACTATAAAACTGTCATTTCATAAAAAAATTATTAGACAATTTTTATAGTTTTTATAGTCATGGTACTTGATTGAGTATAGTGTGGAGCTTTGGAATTTCTTATGATAATAAAATCAAACGTTTATTTTATATATTTTATCCTTAATTAAAAATGATATTCTGTTAAATTTGATGAAATTGTCGATTGGTACTTTCTTTGAAAAGCGCTTTAAAATTATGTATGAACACATTTCCTCGTTAAAAAGAAACTATAAAAATGTTCCCTCTTTTTTAAGTACATTCTTTTATATTACACGTTTTACAGTTTGTTGTGTTTTTATTAAAGTTGAGTGTTTGTGTCTTTTTTTTTATATATAGAGGGGCGAAACGAATTTGGAGAATGTGACGCACGAAGACGCCGTCGCGACGCTAAAAACGACGCAGGATCGAGTGGTCCTCATCGTCGCCAAACCAGAGAGTGCCTTTACCGCCGCCCCTGCGTCCGAACCGTCTTATTCGCCGCAGCTGTGTAAGTCGATAAACAAACTTATAAATATCCGACGACGCTAATGGAACGTCGCGCGATTCGTCTACGGTTTGACAGATGTCGCGACGGGTCATGTAAATAAATAAATCTTTAATCGGACGGGATCAGCATCCAATAATAATAAAAGCGTATTTATTTATATGTATTTGTTTTATAAAAATATGTGTTGTTTTTTTTTCGAAATTTACTTTTCAAAGAATCAAACATATTTTACACAGAATTTAAATATTAAAATATACAAATTTTTTTTTAGAAATTTGCAGTATACAGTCCGAGTTTATAAAGTCGTTTAATCAATAATAGTTTTAAATAAATAATAGTAGTCCATAAATATTATCTTTTGTGTAAATTAACTCTACAGATTGTTTTAAAAAGTGTGTGTTTTTTTAAATTAATTTAATTAATAGGTGGAATTTTTCTTTGTATTGGTGAAGCTTAAAAATAATTCATTATAAAACCTCTTTTAAATTTTTTCTAACGCACATTTCAATAAATTCAATAAAAACGAAACAAAGGCTAATACGAGTTGTATGACGTCACATAATCCTAAAAATTATTTTTAGAATCGGAGCAAATTTTCAAATATTTTTTTATCGAATAGAAACATTTCATGCAAGTTCCTTATTATCATTAAAAAAGTTTTATTCGAAGTGCGAAAACTTTAATGAACGCAACGTTCTTTCAAGCCAGTTTGATTACTTTTACTGCTTAAACTTTGCACTTTAATTTCTATATTTTCCAATCACTTGCTCGATGCAATTTTATGCTAATGGTCGATAATGACCTATTTTTTTCGTACGTCGTTTAACTTTCGCTCGAATAGACCGGATGTATCGACCGAGGTGATATATTAATCGACGAATGGGCTTCTTATATCTTTGCTTGCAGTAAAACTCGCGACCTGGATTTTTCTTTACATTTCGCGATGTAATTTTCAATAGGTTTGTTGCGCGTAAGTTTACACGTCAAATAGCTGACGTATTTCGTATGGGATTTCTGGAAATAAATCGAATTTTTGACATGTTTTCGTTTTCTCATATGTTTGATGTGTAAACTAATTGTGTGTATGATTACTGGTTGTGAATTATTTCGATGATTGTAAAGGAACTGAGTTGGAAGAGATAACTGAATTCAAGGGTGCTGAAAATACAAAAAAAAAAATATATATATATATATACAGGTGTTTACTAAACGTGCGGCAAAAATTCGGGAGGGGGTCATTCCTCAAGCTATTAAGATTTTCTTGTCGTAGGATGATTTTCGGAAAGATGCTTTGTTTCGAAGACACAGGGCGTTAAAAGCAAAATAAAATGTAAATTATTTCATATATAAAATGCATATCATTATAGCGATTCATATTAGACTAACACTAACAAAAATTTAATTATCAAACGAAAATACGAGGTGTAATCAATTTTGACAACATTCAAAGACAGCAAAATGACAATGGAAACGTAATCTACAATGTATGAAATCTACGGTTAAACTACTGGTGTTTTCGAACTATTATCGCCCTGTATCTTCGAAATAAAGCGTTTTTCTGAAAATCATCGCAGGCCAAAAAAATCTTAAAATATCCTAAGGAATAACCCCCTGGATTTTAGCCACATGTTTGATAAACATCCCATATATTCTTGTAAATGAATGAATTTATCAGAGAATAAGTAATCAAGAAGTTTGCGTTAAACTTCTAGACATGAATCTCAAGAGCAATTTGTAGAAACCTTCAAACTCTCAGATAAAATTAATTCTTGGTTCGTTCGGTCGATGATAATAATAATAATAATATGTTTTTTGCTATGGATCCAAGGACATTGGTAATACTTTGGAAAATAAAAAATAAAAGACATCAATCTCAGGAGCAATTTGTACCAGTTAACATTTTCAAAATATTTTAAAAAGTTCAAATGGTTCATAAATCATAATATGTTCATATAATTTTTCTCTTTCCTTTGTTTGTTTATTTTTACAATGTGATACATCGTACAATGTTCGCAAAAACCCTGAAATGCTCAAAATTGATTTTTGGTTCGTTCGGTCAATAATGATAATAATGACAGGGGCGGATCCAACCTCACTCTTGGGAGGGGGCGTTCAATACGTCCGTATTAATAAAAAAATCAATTATACACGATGCTGACATAACCTATAACAAAAACACCAAAACGTTTTCAAATTAATTAAAACGAAAAGCATCGCAAAAATCGTTATACTTTATTTCATGGTAATTACCGCCCTAAGATTTTTGTAACATTTGTTTATTTAATTTAAAAAAATTTATTAGTTGGGTTGGGTACAAATTTCCAAATATGCAGTATTATTATTTTTTTTTATAATAATGATGTATTTCTTTTTACAATTCATAAATAGTATAAATTGTTTTAGAAAAAAAAACAACCTAATAAATAATAATTAAATCTGAATACTAGTGATGATGATCCATAGCGAAGAATGAAATGTGCCAGTATCGATAGACTAAATTTAGCTGACTGCAATAACGAATGAAGAAATGAAATGACGTCAAAATTAATAATTAATAATTGTTTCTAAAGGACAAAACCAATGTGATATAATAATATTTGTTTATATATATAAATTACTCCCTTTTTTTTAATACGACCTGGTTAGTGGGTACGTCCCTTAAATATGTCCTGTAATGGATATTTCAAAGTTACACATCCAATTTATTTTGCGCATTTGTTACCTTTACGACTTTTTTACGATGCTAAAAGGTGCAAACAAATTGGTTTCTACCAACAATCGTCGGCGCACAAACAATGGACACTTTGCACATTTCAATGGATATATTACGAACTTTTCCGCCTGCGAATATTTTTCGGTGCGTTTTATACCGGGTGTAGAATGGATTTTCGTACATAGGGATTTTACATGCAAAACTAATAATTTGCGAATATTCCCTCCCCTAATTATTTTATCACAAAACCTTAAATACAAAAATTGTAGAGGATTCAAAATAGGTCCCAATTTTTGCTTATTAACACCCTCCGGGACTGCACAATTAAAGGAAAAAGAATTGAAGAAATGATACAAAATAGCAACAGCCGTGACGTGTGACAACCAAAGTAACAAAATTCATTCATTTGACACTAAAATTTGACAATTTTAGTAGGTGCGTTTAAATCTATTTTAAGTCGTTTGCAGAAAAGAAAAAATTGCTGAACAGATTTTAAAATTTTATTGAATGTGATAATAAAGGTAGTTGTAATAATAAATAAATTAAACGTTCAAACAAGTCTCCGTTGACAGCTGAGCAGTACCCCAATCTGTCGTAAAAATTTCTTCTAGTTGCAGCAAGTTCATATGATACCTGACGACATTCTGCAAGTATTGTAGCTCTTAAAGCGTCCACATTTTGATACGTCCTTCCGTTGTATAGCCGATCATGCAATGTTCCCCACAGAAAAAAATCATTTGGCGAAAGATCTGGAGATCTTGGAAGCCAATTAATTTCTCCACTTCGACGTATCCAGCGATTTGACAATGCATGATTTAAGTAGTCTACAACATCGCGCTGGTAATGTGCCGGACATCCATCATGTTGATACCAAAATTCCTAATTAATTCCTAATTCGTCGATAGCTGGCCCGACTTCTTCTTGCAAAAAATTTAAATACGCAACATCAGTTAAGCGGTCTGGAATAAAGAACGGTCCAATTATGTGTGGACCTAGTATGCCAGCCCAAACATTGACACTACCCCGGTATGGCGTATGAGACTTCAACGTTAAATGTTCATTTTGTGTACTCCAGTAGCGATAATTTTGTTGATTTGGTTCACCAGTTGACTGAAATCGACACTCATTGCTGAATAAAATCCTAGATAAAAAGTTTCGGTCGTCATTTACCATCTCCATCATTATTTCACAAAACTGCATTCTATTTTTTTTATCCTCTTCGAATATTTGTTGGTGCTTTTCGTATTTATAAGACCGAAATCGCGGATCTTGACTGTTTAAAAGTTTCTGAGCAGTAGTAAAATGAATCCCCAAATTATTACCTATTTATCTTAAGGAGACATTTTTGTTCTCTGCAACGCTTAAGAGAACGGCGTCTACCTTCTCTCTACTTGCACCAATTGTTACATTCTGGCACTTACATTTCATATTAACGGTGCCGTTGGTCTCAAAGTGCCTAACAATTCTATACAGGGTGTTTAATTTAGAATTGGTCGCTCCGGGTAGAATCCAGCAAAAGTTGCTCGTATATCCCTAAAAGACAATCAAGAGTAGTACCATTTAATAAAGTTGACTTTCTCTTCTTGGCTATAGGAATTCATTTTAAGAATCAGCAAACTTATTTTGTTTGACAAAACGTGACATATATTATTGCTATCAGGATTCATGGCTAGTACTATTTATCGGTTCATTCCTAATACTTTTTCTTCAAGTCTAGCAGGACCAAAAGGTGTTAGAAAATAAATAACAAAGAATTTAGATACATTTTTTTTTGTCTACAACTGTTGTGTTTAACATTTTCAAATAAAATAATTAGGGGAGGGAATATTCGCAAATTATTAGTTTTGCATGTAAAATCCCTATGTACGAAAATCCATTCTACACCCGGTATACAAATCTCATAGATTTGTCACTTCAGTAATGCCAAGTTGCCATTAAGTTCTCCAATAAAATGTTCTCTTATTCTGAAATATTTCAGTATGTAATCGTTAATGAAACTAAATGTGTGTCGTATATGGGCACAAATCAATTTTCATCCTTACAATTTGCGATCATTATTATTATTATTATTATTATAATGCTAGAAAAATAATTCTTTACTTTCCTTAACGATTTGTTTGAGCGTACTTTTAACTTTAATAATTATTAATTACAGCTGTCAAGAATACAGTAACACAAGAAAGATACGTAGACCCAGCGATGATTGGAATTTTAGTGGCCATGTTCTTGATGTTTATCACCATATGCGTTGTTTTAAGATTATTCAGTAGGTCAGTATGTATTTATTTTATATAAAAACATCTATAAAATGTTTCTTTTCCTTATGATATCTTGTTTCAAGACACGTAACGTTTACTTTCCAAAAAATTACATTCTACAATACTGTCCTTACTGTATTTGTTTGATCTGTCCTCATTCCACCTCATTCTTGCCATTGTATATAATTTTATTTGCCCTTCATATTTTAATTTTCCTTACTTCCCTTTCCTTCCTACATTCCCGAATAACAACCCTTCCATTTTTTACTACCCTTTCCTCTTTAACAAGTGTTCATTTTATTTTTATTTATTTTATATAGATAACTCCTTTCTGTTCTTCCACCACAACAGGTGGAACCAAATTACAGAGTGTGGTCTTTTTGGGTTGTGGCCACAACTGACCTACAGTTATTAGAAACCTATTCCAACATGCGCTGCAAAGATTAGGGAAACGTAAAAAACCTAATCAGAATAGTCGGTCGGGCGGCCAACTCAAAGTTGTAAACTTCATCTCCGAACAAAATCCAATGTCCGTAACTGAAATTTGAAACTTACACCTTGAGATTGCTGCCCTACTTCCTCATTTCGTACGAACACAGTGAATGCCGGTTTCTGTTTTTCCATTGCCAGTGATTTGTTACTATAACTGACCCACGCCTGCAGGCTGGCACTAGTAATTGGAAAGAAACAAGCCAACATCAACTGTGTTCGTACCCTTAAATATACGGCCTTACTCACGTATTTCTCCAAATTATAGATATTCCAAACAAGCCCATTTTTTATTATTTATCCCATTATTTATCTCTTTATTCTTAATAAGTATATTTTTAAGCTTTTACACCCAAGAAGTTGATATTAATCAAACATAATTATTATTGTTTAAAATATAAAGGTAGGTAGCAGTTAGGTTAGATAAAGAAAATAAGCCAAGACTTCAACTGTGTACATGATGAGACGGCAATAATCATATAGATAAGGGTATGTTTATACCAAGCGCGTTTTGCTGTTCTCACCGACGCGTCGGCCGGCTGTACAAAAATCACGTCTAGTCGTCAAAATGAGAAAGTTGACCCGTAGACTATTGTTATTAGAAAATAATTCATTAAAAATAAAAAAGTTAAGAAAACGTACCCGAAAGTGGGTACATGAATATTATGAAGAAAGAAATACATTCAGGGAATTTTATCATTTATACAGAGATGCAAGAATTTACCCTGATAAATTGACGTTTCCGCCACAGTGGCAATGTTTTTAAATCTATTAGTAGTCTCTTAAAAAATAATAAATCATCATCTTCTTCGTTTGCTATATCTTTCTCCAGTAATGAATTTTTTTTTGCTGATACGGATTAAACTGATTGCGGTAGACATTGGAGGTGTTGTTCGTTAGAGCGATGGAGGAAATTTTAGATCATCTTCACTCTGTCGACTACTAGAAAGTAATGATCTCAATATTCCATCCGAAAAAGAACTGCCAGGGACAACAACAAAACACCCATTTCTAATCGTAGCTGAGGAGGCGTATCCGTTACTAGGTTACTTAATGAGACCGTATCCAAGGACGTTGGATGATTTAAGACAAGTTTTTAATCATCGTCTATCAAGGGCAAGACGATGTGTTGAATGTACTTTCGGTATTATGTGTAGCAAATGGCGTATATTACTGAAACATATCGAAACAGATGTTTCAAATGATGTGCATATTGTAAAAGCGATTTGCATTTTGCACAATTTTTTTCTACACTATGAACGATTTGAATTAACGGAAGTCAGTCAAGATATACAGGCTATCACATTAGTGCGATATTCTCCGTTATCTCCATTGTTACGCAAAATACAAAAAAATATTTTAGGACAAAAGTTTTTTGAATTTATGGTCTCTACCATTTTCATCTCTCTCTATTTTCATTTATACGGAGTGTTTCGTTTGTGCGCAACCACATACAACTTAAAATTTCATTAAATACACTATTACATTTTTGAATTCCTTGAGTATTTTAATATAAGTTCGTCTCAGATAATATTTGTCTATATCTATTCGTTTTTAAGATATCTGCATTTTTTCGGAAATTTTGACAGGTGACGGTCTTCGGCAAAACGCCAATAGTTCAGTAACGAAATACAGCAAGATCATGAAATTTTATGCAACGCTAGAGGGATCTTCAGTGATAATAGTAAAAGCATTAGAAATTCGATATGTAACACAACAGACTTAACAAATCTTCTTCTTTTTGAAACAATTGAAATGCGGAAAACTTATTTTTTTAAATGGAAGTGCTATATTTTTATGCATTAGTCGAAAGCAAAATTTAATTGTCTATTAATTTGAATAAGCCACATATGTAGTAAAAATTAATAATAATAAAATTAATAAATTAATGTGTGAATATTATGAAACTGTGAAATGTAAAGCTTGGTGTATCTTCTTATTTACAGGATATTCTATTTATTAGTTCGTAGTTTATCAGCATTGTTTAAAAAAAAAACGTTTAAATATTACTTTTATGGTTCTCAGGAGCGATGACAATGTACGAAAATTAAAAAATACATCAATATCTCGAAAATTATTAATTTTAACTACATATGTGGCTTATTCAAATTAATAGACAATTAAATTTTGCTTTCGACTAATGCATAAAAATATAGCACTTCCATTTAAAAAAATTAAGTTTTCCGCATTTCAATTGT
>JAFFZR010028688.1:0-11190 GCA_018397195.1 Lethrus apterus | reverse complement strand
CCGTTGCCCATGGTATCAACTAGCAAAATGCCAAAAACGCAGATTTCAAGTGCAGTACTTCCGGAAATACAGAATTTTCAATATACCACTGCAATTGGTAAAATTTATTTAAAACAAAAAAAAACTCCAAAACGGCTAGATTTTAGTATAGGGTACCCTTATAAGTTATGGTGCAGAATTGTGAGTAGAATCTGAAAAACGATGAAAAAATATAACGTTCCATTTAAAATAACAAAGTTGGTATGCACTTCCGGTACAACCGGAAGTGATACGAGAGCGCCAATAATTTAGAATAAAAGATCAGTTGGTCTAGCTTATAATTCTAAGTTATTAGAGTTGATATATTTCTGGAACACGGAAAAGTTCTAATGAACCACTTTCGTGAATGACCCTGTATACCTATTGGGATTTGTACACCCAGTAGATTATGCTAAACCACGTTCTTACTGATGGTGTAAAGGGTTTTGCCATTGCAAAACTAGAAGAAGCATGGTCACTCCAACGAATAGCAATTGTGGTAAAACCACAATTTTCAATTTACAACATAAATGTTGACTTACGTAGAAATGTAGCTTCCGCAATTTGGTGCAATATATACTGCGTATCCTTTTGTTATCGTTGTAGCAGCAAAACAAGCCTAGGTTAACTCAAACAAAATAAAAGGAGAAGAACTCGCCAGTGGCCAATGAATATTTATATATAGCACCGAATTTTTGTGTGTGGTGTTCTCGGACGAAAAGATTTTTCAATCGTCATACAATGGGAAAATGAGAGTTTACCGTCCAAGAGGTCAAACGTTTAAAGAGAACTATATACACAAAGCGCATAATAGTGGTAGATTTTCCGTTCATGTATGGAGATGGATATCGCCCCAAGGACCAGGAAATTTTAAATAATGTTACGCTTCCGTCTGGTTTTCAAAATGATTGTCTTCCAACGTGTAAGATTATCTAAATTTATTTTATTACTTTATTACCAATAATAAACATTTTTATTTTTAGGACAATTAGCCAGTTTGCAGCTACAATTGTGAGAAATTGGTTATAGGACAATAATATTAATGTTCTTCCGTGGCCGGCAGACTTGAACGAAATAGAAAACATTTGGGGAAATATGACCAAAAATATAAAAATAAAAACCAATTAACAAATGCAATTAAAAACTAATGGAATCAATTAGAAGAACAAAATTACAGTATGCAAAATTTAATTTCTTCTACGCCTAGGAGACTACAAAACGTTTTCAACTGCAACGGGAGCTCCACAAAATATTAAATATATTAAATAATAGCATTAATTTTCTGAAGTTTTTTTTTTGTCATTTTATTTCGTAATAAACATTACCATCTTTTTCAGATTTGTCTATTATTTGTATTCTTTTTTGACATCCTGTCAAAATATTATTATTGTCAAAATAGACATAAAAAGTAATATTTACAAAAGGTAAATTTTCGAAAATTGTGGCAACTTAATTGCAGATCGTTCCAAATTTAACGACCATTAGGTCAGATAAATGTAGTACAAACATATGTAAATTTTTATTGCGTAATTTTACCTTTTAATGTCAAGATCAGCTTTTCGTTTAATAATTTATTAAAAGTCAAATATAATTTTTGACGTATATAATGGCACGAAAACTTACTAACATCACAGACTTTTTTACCTTTAACTTATTATATACTTTTAACTTATATTTCACAACTCAGTGAGTTGACACACAATAGGAAAATTTATAAAATGTTGACATAACAAAAATTTGAGGTTGTACTACACTTATCTGACCTAGACTGTACATATGGATGTGACGTATTAAATTATTTTAAACAGTAAAAAGAGAAAAATTCACAAGCAATAAAAAAATATATTTAATTAATTATTTACCACATAATACTCTTCGTCCATTCATAAATTTAATGTGTTTTAACACATTCTAAGTAAATATTAGGCATTAAGCGTCCCAAACATTAGGCGTTTAAGAATTAGGCTTTCTAAGCTTAGGCTTTCTAAGCATTAGACTTTCTAAGCATTAAACTTTCTAAACATTAAGCTTTAAGCATTAAGGCTTTCTAGTACTTAAAGCTTTTTAAGGATTAGGCGTTCTAATGGAAATATATTGAGATTTCTGTTACATCATCCAAGTGTGGGTTATGTTTTAGTTTAAACAAAAATTGATAAACATTAATAAAAGTCGAACAAATCGCGTCTATCTATATGATAATGATCACAAGCACGACTATTTATGGATGCGTGCACAAAATAAACAAGATTTCTAAATGGAAGTAAGTTTTGATGCGAAAAGCATCTACATATTTTATTTCCTAGTCGATTTTTCAGAATGATATTTGTACATTTGTAACTTCAGAAAATAATATTTTGACAACACAAATTGCATTTCCAGTTTAAACGGAAGTGGGCACTACTTTATTTCTTGATGCTAATGCTAATGCTAATGCTAATGCTCTAGCACAAATTCATATTAATTCCGAAAGAAGCGGAGTGATGGGGAAAGAATGCGGAATTTCACATAGAGCAATTAAAAAATTTTAAAAACATAAGTACATGATTATAAATAATTGAAAAATTGCCTGGCGGGGATTCGGAGCGAAGACTAGCATTTTATAGGTTGTATCACGGAAACAGGAATGTAAATCAGTTTTCTTGCACAAAGTCTATGGAGTGACGAAACTACAATTACATTGTTGAGTTGTTTAATAAAAAAATAATAGTATTACTGAAAATCCGCATTTAGTGCGAAAAACGATACCTCAAATACGGTTTCATTTGGAATTATTGGGTGGCCTATAAAATGATACAATATAATCATTTTTTTTATTCAACGAACGGTAAGATGTTATTGAATTTATTACAAACATAATTGTTTTCGTTGAACAAATAACTTTTATCTACAACCGATGCATAAAGTTGGCTTAGACGCCTCCAAACAGTGCGAAAAGTACTTCATTATAACTCAAGTTATACAGGGTATGTCACGACGAGTTTTCGTTAGATGAATATAGAAAACTAATAAGAGTTAAGTTTTGAAAATTTGCAAATATTAGTTTCGCGATACGCTCTTTCGATTTAAAATAGTTTCGAATTTTTTCTTCTTCCGGTTATACCGGAATTGGATATCAACTTCTTTATTTTAAATGGAACACCCTATTTTTTATGATTGATTCGTATTCCCGAGGTAATTTTAAGGCGAGTTTGTCTAATAAACTTCCCTCTAAAATTAGCCCTTCACGAAATATTTTAATTTTTGGAAAAAAAATGACAGCTGCAGGCTATTACTCATAACAACATTCCCAAAAAATGAATGCATGCACAAATTTAAAATTTTAGTCAATTATTTTGGAAAGTATGCTGCATACGGTATTATAAAAACTTCACGAAATAATACAGGTTGTTCAGAAAACAATGTCCAACTATTCATCCAGAAAATATCAATATCTTGTTATTTTTAAATAGCAACCTATATTTTTTTCACTTTCATTACATTGCTCGCTTGAAATTAGGGGCAGTATTACTTCCCTATAACTAAACGTCTTAGTTTCAGAGTTATTTTGGAAAATGTATTAATTCCCTTCAAATTTTATTTTGCATAATAGAGTAGGCTATGGAAATTCATGTACATAAATGAAAACAAAACAAGTAATTGTTTAATAATGACCTAAAACATTTAAATGAAAACAAAACAATATCAAAAAAAAATTTTTAAGGGAATTAATACATTTTCCAAAATAACTCTGAAACTAAAACGTTTAGTTATAGGGAAGTAAATACATACTGCCCCTAATTTCAAGCGAGCAATGTAATGAAAGTGAAAAAAATATAGGTTGCTATTTAAAAATAACAAGATATTGATATTTTCTGGATGAAAAGTTGACATTGTTTTCTGAACACCCTGTATTATATCGTGAAGTTTTTATAATACCGCATGCAGTATACTTTCCAAAATAATTGACTAAAATTTTTAATTTGTGCATACATTCATTTTTTGGGAATGTTGTTATGAGTAATAGCCTGCAGCTGTCAATTTTTCTCCAAAAATCAAAATATTTCGTGAAGGGCTAATTTTAGAGGGGAAGTTTATTAGACAAACTCGCCTTAAAATTACCTCGGGAATACGAATAAATCATAAATTTAAAATAAAGAAGTTGATATCCATTTCCGGTATAACCGGAAGAAGAAAAGAGCGTATCACGAAACTAATATTTGCAAATTTTCAAAACTTAACTCCTATTAGTTTTCTATATTCTTCTAACGAAAACTCGTCGTGACATACCCTGTATAATAGATTCAATAAAACACAAGTGCGGTAATAGTAGTTTACGCACAAGTGCGTGAAGTCGTTCATTATGAAACGAGTGTACGAGTTTTTTAATGACACTTCACGCACGTGTTGCGTACACTATTTTATCTACAACCGTAAATATGAAGAAGAAAATTACCGAAATTCGTTAAATATAAATGTCGCCTGCAATGTCATGTTGTCTGTCAGTAAATGTTTCATAGCAACGGTGTCAACAAGTACGGACATTTTGCCGTGGTTGCCGTGGACAGTGCGTCAAATAATTTACTTTATCGCACTTGTGTTATAATGAATTACTTTACGCACTGTTTGGAGTGCGAAAAAGCCTATTTTATGCACCGATTAAAAAGTAAATTATTTGACGTTCAAACACGACAAAATGTCCGCACTTCATAATGAAGCACTTGTAACGTAAACTACTATTATTTATTTAATCTTCAAATATTTATTTATTTATTTAAAAAACAATTTGTTTGGTGTTTAGTTACACATTTTTTTTTTCCTAATTTAACCGTTTAATTTAATATGTATATATACATTTAATCCCTTTCTTAAAAATAGTAACGATATATGATACTATTATAACAAATCTGTATAATTACTAATTAAGTATGCACAAGGAACTTTCAATATCTTTTTCCTATAGTTAATGACTTTGTAAATTTAATGGTGTGCTATAAGACTGATTCATTAAATTCGCTTATTAAAGACGTACAACGTTGGCCAAAAATGACAAATTTAGTGCTCATGTAATGTCAGTTTTCAGATTTTGCCTATTATTTTTTACATCACAGAAATTTACAATTTTTTTTCGTTGTTGCAGTGTGCGCTATGTTTATGCAAATTTATAAATTGAGGTATTCTTAACCACAATAACGAACATTACTACAGACAGTACCACAAAATAAGAACACAGATTAGTGTTACTATACATTCTTAAACGGGAAGTGTTATAAATGTTTAAAAAGCTAAAAATATGACTTTCATATTTTGATAAAATCCAATATGGCGTTCATAAAAAAAAACGAAAGTTGATTATTATTTAACATAAATTACAAAAAAATGCAGATTCAGTAATGTATTGAGATTGTCCAAAGTAGCTTAGTCAGTAGCTCAGTAATCTCAGTGTCTAATAAGTTGCAAATCTTAGATACAAATTTTATTTCAAAGATAAAGTTTGTAATGTTTCTACCTTTAAGTAGGCTGGCATAAAAAAAGAATTAAAAAATGTACGATGCAATAAAGGAAAAAAAAATCCTGAGAAAAGACTGAGCATTCAATTTGTCCATTTTGGGCAAATTTAACCACCGTTGTAAATCTTCAAATACAAAGTAATCTGATGCTAAATAGTATTGTAATTGTAATTTTTTTGATATCCAATCTTTCAATACCAATATGTTGCGTGTAATTCAATAGTGTAGAGTGCGTGAAATATAAACATACTCATAAATAACAATATTTACAGGTCGCGAATATCAGTTTTATTTTTTCTCAAGGTTAAGCAACGAACACAGCAGAAAATTATTCCTCTCTTTAATCTAAAGCACGTATTGCAATTAATTATTTATTATTCCACGACAATATATTATTTATTATAAGTACATATGGAATATTTCTTGTAATTATATTTTTATTGCAATGCGTGCAAATAAAAAAGAATATCATTAAATATATATAGGCATTTTATAACGGCCACGTGAAGCAATTACACATGCTATACGACATAGCATATACCAATTAATTCCTTCGTAGTTACGCATCTAATTACACATTTTCTAATTATCTATTTACACCTGCAAACTTAAGTTCAATGGTAAGGTTATCGTTATTAGAGATGACACCCATTATGAAAAATTACTTATGTTGGTAAGTAAAGACCTTCCGTTTAAATTATATTGTCTACAAAAAACCTCATCTCTTAATACAGATTAATTCCAATACAAGGTTATCCAAAAAAGAAAACCGGCTCTGTTTATTAGCATTATTATCGATTTACAAAAATACACGTTTATAAAACTTAAATGGAAAATTTTGAGGTATCTTTTCGAAAAATTATTTCTTTGAACGTCATAGTTGCAGAATAATGGTACTATCAATGTTTTTTTTTTTTTTTTTTTAGTATTTATGAATTCTCTTTCATCGTCTCTATGTTAAATTAGCAATGACTGAAAATAGTAATGATAAATGTTACTTAAACTATATACTTTTGCCACTGTTTAAATTATAGAGTCACTAACATTTCCGAAAACTCTACGTAACTTAAGTATTGTCAAGAGTGATGGGCACAATCGAATGAATTCATAGTTAAAATCTCTCGGTACAATCGATAGTTTAAGAAAATAGTATTCGTTAAAAAATAGTAGTCGTTAAAAAATAGTAGTCGATAAAAAATAGTAGTTTTTAAAAAATAGTAGTCTATAAAAATAGTAGTCGATAAAAATAGTAGTCGATAAAAATAGTAGTCGATAAAAAATAGTAGTCAAACCGAATAATTTTTACAAGCGAATGATTTTACAATCGAGAATCGAGGCTATCGAGATATTTTACAACCGAATTGTTCATTTGAATACAGATTTTCGATTTTCCCGTTTCCGCATATTCTACAGATTCGATTATTTCAAGTTTTGAATCATTTCGCGAGGTTACGTAAGTTACGTTTACTGTTTACGATTGTTAGTATTGTTATGAATTGTTGGACAGAATTATGCAGAAGTAAAAAAAACAGCAAATTGTTATCTTTTCACATAGGTAGCCCTACACGATTTGTAAGTATTTTTTAAGAAAGTAGAAAAATCGTTTCTCAAAAATCCGATGTTCTAATTTTCAGTTCTAATTTTCCATATCATATTTTTAGAAACGAACGATATTATTGCCATAAAAGCTGCTTCAAATTACTACGAATTCAAGAATAAACTTGAAGAGGAACACCTGTATATTTTAATATTTTCGGTTTTCCTATCAAAATTGATTTTGCAAAAAGGTTGGTGCGTCTAAATTGCCTCATTTTCAAGTTATTTTGATTGTTAATTTCACAATTGTAAAAAAAATTGATTATATGATATAACAATAAAAGATATCTGAGCTAGTAACTAAAATTTAATACTTCGATGAATAATGTGGCGGATACAAAAAAAGTGGTTAACAAATATACCTTGTGATGGATTAATCGTTACATAAATGAAAAACTAGTTAACAGTTCAGAAATATTTCATTGTTAGGAGCCATTATCAATTCTACAGCTTTTGTCATTTAACTACAATTAATTATTTATGAAGGTTTGCAACTGTCATTTTCAAGAAAAATCAAATTAACTCGAAACCGTCGAAATTTAGAGGTACTATCACTTAAACAAAATCAATTTCGATTACAATAGGAAAACCGAAAATCTAAAAATTTACAGAATATTCCATTCAAAATAATTAAGTAAAATCATGTACATAAAAAAACAGAACAGGCTTTATTTTTACGTGAAAAAGAAACTAAATCCATACAACTTTTGTATTTAGCATTTTTTTTTGTATTTTTAGTATTAATCCCGTGTATATCCCTGTATATTTAATTTAAAATAAAATTATTAATCATATCTGCTATTCATATAATTATTATTCGTCCGAGGTTGGCTTATAGAAAACTATGGCAAGCTTACTATTAGTATCGTGCAACTTGTTACAACTGCAATAAATATACATATAATGTAAATTTAGCACATAATAATTTACTACTTGCTAAATTTTCTGCCCTGGTCTTAAAACTAATAACTTAACGTCTTTTATATAATTTATGGCTTTATTAATCAATGATTATCATTTAATCTTGTAACCAGGCCCATGTGCCCATGTGCCCATGTGCGGTTTTGCAGGTTGTGCCCTACACTAAGGCGCCTCATCGAGGGGGCGCCATGTCGCCATGATGATTAATAATTTCTGTAATTTTTTTAAAACATTCCATGTTATTAAATTTTTTGAATTTCAATTACGGAGCGAACCCAACCCAATTAAAAAAAAATGACTCTTTTGAATTTCAATTACGGAGTGAACCCAACTCACTCAGAATGCCTATGATTGATGATATATGATTTTTTTTAAATTAATTTGTTTTAATTTACAAATTTGATCATGGAATAGGGCGATAAAATTTAATTTGCACAAAGGCGCCTCTTACCCACTCGGCGCACCTTCTTGTAACGTTAGCATGTAATTAATTTGCAGATTCCACATGCAAACAAAGTTATTACTTGCAGATTTTTTTGCCAATCTACAAGAAAACATTGAAAAATAAAAAAAATGTTATTAACAAAGTACATAGGCCGGTTGAGTTAATAAATTTACAAACGAGTTAAAATGCAAAGTTGCGATGCTTCTTGATTATTGCATATCGGTAAAGTACATAAAACTAAAACAGAAATCTATTTACCTCTCAATCCATATTTGATAAAATAATTGACGTTTCGAAATTCGATGTCGATCTTCTTTTGTTTGGGTATCGTCAACCGCGCTAGTGGCAACCTTTCTGTCGTCATTTTAGTCTTAAATGATTCGACGTAGGTCACACAAACTCGACGGATCTTCGAACGGTACTACGCATCGACAACACGCAACTGAAAAAGTAACTTGGTTTTCAATTACTGCAAGTTTGCACACTGATGTTACCGAAACCGAAACTACACGAACATGTTCTGTGGTAATATTTAGATCTTTCCGAGGTTTTGGTCTTTACCTCGTGTCTTTTAATCTGCTGTAAAGTCGAAAAAAATGTTCAGTTGTTAATCGTAACTCGAGGTTCTTTAAACGGAAAACGAAATTTCCTGTAGAAATTTTATTATACCACGCCAAACACATAAACTCGATGTAAGAATGCGTTGCAAGACAATGTTATGACGAAAATTAATGTCATACCAGCACTTGTTAAGGATCTCATATTTACTTATTCAAGCTATAAGGTCAATTAGTTATATTAAATTGTTTTCGAATTATCAAGAACGTAAAACTAAGACCCATATTCAAGCCCAAAGCTAGTTAAATCTTTAGTTTATAGTTAAGTATAGTATACGATTAAATAAAATCTGTAGACTCAAATTAACTGACGTTTCAAGTTGCGATTTTTAATTTAATCTCAGGTTAAATAAAATAATAAATGTTTTTGTTTATTTATTTATTTTTGAATTATATGATTAAAATTAGTACAATATTGTTTCTTGGCATCATGTTATTTGTTACAGTTAAATAAAATCTACGGGTTATAATAGTTAACTGACATTGGTGAACACGGGTCTAATCAAATAAGAATCGAAAAGTGAAATTTAAAAACTTGTTTTAATAATAATAATAATAATTTCATTTTCATAGACTTGTGTAACAATTGTGTATCAAAAATGTCAACATACAATATACAGTATGTTCTACAAAACGAGCCCAAGACTATAGCGACTTTTCTTTTTTAAACACCTTCATTTATTTGTTGTGACGTCACCGACAATTTATATAAATTGCTCGGTATAATTTTGTTGGTGTATTTTTGTAGAGCATTTTAAGTACTTTTCACCGGTCTGGACTTTTAGTAGGTTTATACTATGAATTTTTTGCAAAAAATGCAAAAAACCTGGTTTGAACTAGTAGGCTGTTAAATCCAAAATTCTCTGGAACAAACAATTTGTGATAATAACTAAGCAAGCGTAAAACAACTGCGTCGGTTATTTTGACGTCAAAGTGTCAAAGTTCATTTTGTTTACTGTTAACCATCCCAAAATGGAAAATACAATTAATGAATTAGTGGATATGTTACAAGTGTTGGTCTAGTACGGTGTAGCCAAGGAGCAAGATGGAAGCACCAAGGAGTAACAAACAAACAGTCACACTGACAAGGGACCGACCACCAATTTGTGGCTTCGGTCATGATCCCCCGAAATCTCAAGAATTCACACAACGTCGCCATCAGTACGGTGTAGCCAAGGAGCAAGATGGATGGATGGAAGGATGGATGGATGATGAAGACCAATAAGTCTGAAACACGTATCTGCGGTTTTGACCATTGTTATTACTAAGTTGCTTATTGAGAATTCTCCCGCGATAATCCTACATTTTTGTATATATTTATATGTTAGGGTGTTCCTTATTATTCAACTTCAGTAATTCTTTTGTCTCACTCCTTTAAAAGTGTATATTTGGTGTTAGAACTACACTCAAAAAAAATCAGCTCAGCCGTTATAAAATCTTCGGTTTTGAGTATAACATTAGTAATTAAACTGAAAGTAAAGTAAAAGAAGTTCGAGATCCTATCAGTTTTTACAACACATTGACATAAGTGATGATGTAGTCTTGGAAGCAATGACATTACAATCAAATAAAATGGCATTACAATAAGATAAAAACAATACGGGCGTTAACCTTTATTTATTCTGCTTGTATTATACAGAGTGATTCCTAAAAAACGCCGCAAGCTGTAGCTGTCTTGTTTATTGTCCGATTTCAAAAAACGAAAAACACAGATAAATGATCGTAAAAATACTACAAGGGCGTGTTAATTTTGATTTTTTTCTGCATTAACTTTAATGTGAAGCGATAGTCAATTTTTTTTTTTTAAGTGGCTATGTATATTTTTTTAAATTTAGTATGGTAGAGAATTTTTTTCTGAATCCTGTGATGCATAACAAGTTAATTTTAGTGAAATAATTTGAAGAAAAAATAAATAAAATATTTCCGTAAGTTGGTTTTCATATAAATTATCAAGGCGAGCCGTGGAAAAAAATCATATCGAAATATTTATTTAAATAACAAAAAAAAATTGAAACAAAAAAAACAAAAAACGTCTTTATAAGTATTGCTCAAATTGACCCCCACCCTGTTGAACACACAACTCACACCTTCTAGTCACTCCATAAGT
>JAFFZR010028687.1:0-11193 GCA_018397195.1 Lethrus apterus | reverse complement strand
TACTTGTTACGCTTAATTTCCCACATAAATAAAATATTATTATTATATTATCGCAAAAAACGTATTTTATTTGATATAGGTAATATAGTGTACTAAAAAATAATAATAATAACTTCATTTTCTTACTTCATATATCGAAATGTTGCTATTTTATCAACTTTCTAATTTGACCAGGTTTCTTGGGTTGTCAAGGGCAACTATAGACAAATCTTTCATTGTGGTGTAAAGCTACATTAACAAATTAGATATAGTTAAAGTTTCATCAATATCTAATTATAAATATCGAAAATGTAGTGCTATGTCCAAAAATGCACCGATTCGCCCCACTGTGCGTCGTAGTAACGAAGTGACAATTTTTAGTTTTCTAGGTGACATTTTAAAAAAGTGTGTTGCAAAGTATTTTGCTGCACACTTTGGTATTTTGCCCCACACGTGCTGCAAACAATAATTGATTTCAACATAAAAATTAATGTAGAAAGTTGGATTTTCAAAAGCAGGAGTAGAAAAAATTATTTGTGGGGAAACATCACAATCGCTAGTCTAATTGCGTCCAAATTTAGATATTTATTTCCTTTTATGTTAAAAGACGCATATTCTTTTAAAAGCGCTCCATTCACCTTCGGTATTTCTTTCATTATTTGTATTTCATCGCCCCTTTTATACTCTCAGTTTCCTTTCATCTATATCCACCCACACTATTGTTACATCGTATATCTAATCACTAGCTACTTTTGAAACACTTATTTATGAAAAATATTGTCTAAACGTCTCAGTACCAGAATATAATAACTTTTTGCTTGATAATTCAAACATCAAAACTGAATTTGAAACGATACAGTAAAAGAAGTAATGACACGTAATTGTACTGTAGCAGATTTTTTATGTGTAATTCAATTTACCTTCACTGTGCCTAACGCTTAATAGAATACATATTGAAGGTCATAATAACAGCATTATAAAACGTGTTTATGTTTATGTATCTGAGCTCCGCTGAAAGATATTTGGTTCATGTAAGTTTGTAGGATATATAAAATTACAAAAACTTTTCAGTACATAAGTGAAAATAAAGGCATTATTATTATAAATTAAAATATTAAAATCCTTTATAATCATTGGTCGAGTTAAATGGCCTTGCACATTCAAAAACACATACTGTTGGCCTGGCCCGTCTATACGGATTAAAATCAGTGTTTATGTAAAAGATTATATTTTATATTAAGCATGTTTTAATTAAAACTTTCCGAACTATATTCAAGTTTTACGCAATCCCTAATACAATTTATAATTAAAATAGTTTAATAAAATGATATCCATTATGGGTCGTATTCCGTTCATTTTCATACAAATATTTATTTAATTTACAAAACTGTTTTAATTAAACTTTTACTGCAAACTTTTCGCAATTAAAGGTGAATAACAATTTTGTCTAGTTTTTCAAACGCTTTTCAGAAATATATCATTTGGATACAAAAAATCCACGATGTAAAATTATTTCCCAATTTTCTACAAATATTTCAGAAAATAAATTTAATATTTTTTTCACCGTTCAGTGGTATTGCAACACAACTTATTTCGTTTTAGGGTGTATTGCAGACGATGTAATATCAAGAAATCGGCAGTATACAAATGAAAATCCAACGGGACCAAGTCCGACCATAAAAGATATGACGCTCTCAAACTTTCTCAATACAGAAATATCCATAGCGTATTTGGGGAATACTTTTTTCACTCATGCGAGTTTTCCCCCAAATTATAGTCGTTCAACGGAAAATATTCTGCAAGTATATGAGCACAAGTTTGTAGTGTCAAACTTTAATAATAAAAATTCATAAAAACACTAAGTTATTTGTTTGTGGCATGTTAAATCGCATACACTTTAATATTTTCGGTTTTACTAAATTAATTTTCACAAAAAAAATGCGTAACAAATATTTGTCAGTACGCTCCATTACAATATACTAGGTCAAATAATACGTATCCTCAACGAAAATAAAGCTGGCCGCGTGTGCAGCCTACGTAGCTTGATTCCCAATTTCAAGGTTCGGATGGTGTCGTTCAAAGGCTGCCTAGTGCAGCCTTTGAACGACACTTAGATATCAAAGTGTTATGATGGTGTATTGAGACTGTAATTCATCATTATAGCTGAAACTCTCAACTGTTGACTGATCAGCACGTAGTCACTGATCGGGAGAAGGCGACACGGCACCCAAAAGAACATCAACCAAATTATTACGTATTACTTTCACAAGTACATTACATACCCAAAAGAAGCCCATCCTTTTGAGACAAGTCCTTCTAGAAAATTAAAATTATTCGCGAAATTCTCTCGCAAAAAACATCTAGTCCAGCTAATATCCCATAAACACTTGGTGGAGCTCAATTATACAGTGACCGGCATAAATGTTGCAACATATGAGGAATTTTTTAATTATTAAAATATGGTAAAATTCGTTTTGGAGGATAGGTTCAGCATATCCACCAACGACTCGTGACCACTAGTATGGCGAGCAATTTAAAAAAATATACCACTAATCTGCAAGAAGTCATGTTATATGACATGATATCATAAAAAGTTATTTGGAAACGAATGAACGAACGAACGAACGAACGATCGAACGAACGGACGAGCGGACGAACGGACGAACAAACAAATAAATAAATAAAAAAAAATAATAATAATAAAGATATAAAAAAATGTGGATATACCTCATAGGATCAAAAAAAGAGAACAGCGGAAGTAGAAATTGAAGGAGGTTTTGAAAGAAGCAAGAAAATTATAAGGACACCAACAAAATACACCAATAAAAGATGACGACAAAATAGATAAAATATAGGAGATAATTAAAGACTGCAACTGTATCAGAAGGACCTGAAGAAGGACCAAAAGGAGATCAAGAGGGAAATAAGAGAAACTAAGGAAATGCAAGAATATCTCAAAGAAGAATTGATATTGAAAGAAGAAAATTCAGTAATTAAAAGAGAAAATAGTGAAATAAAGAAACAACTCACCGATTGAAGAACACATTGGAAGTCGTAGAAAAAGAAAGAAGAAGGAACAAAGTGGTAATAACAGGACTAGAAATGGACACTATAAACACAACAGAACAAAAAGAAAGGATTAACGGATTTTTAAAACAGCAGTTAAATATAGATATCAAGCCCAGAAGGGTGGCAAAACATGCTCAGTTGAACCTGAAAATGAAACGGAGAAGAACGAGATGAGATGAGAATGAGAAACAAAGCGAAATTGAATGACCTTTAGAGAGAGGATTTTTATAAACGATGAGTTGACTAGATCCAAAATTCAGAAAGAAAAAGGCATAACATTAGCAAGGGAAGAGAGAGAAAAATGAAAAGAAGTAAAAGTGGGTTCTAATAAAGTAATAGTGACCCAATTCAAAAAACTAACAATAAATAGAGGACAGGCATATTTGTGGACGGGCTAGGAAGAGGATAAGATTTATATAAATGAAATAGAATAGAATAGAATAGAAATAATGTAGATAAAAATATACCACATCCAACTGATACAATCTCAATATAGAAAAAAGGAAACGAACGAAGTTTGGTAAATAAAGGAGAACAACAAGCAGTATCAAAAGTGAATGCAAAGGTATCTACAAGTCCAAGACCAAGAAGAAGCGAAGATCAAAAGGAGAGCAGGGAAAGTGGAAAAAGACAAAAACAATACAAACAAAAAAATGATGATGGGGACATTGAACGTCAGAAGCTTAAATTGAAAGGAAGAGGAGTTGGTGGAAGAAATGGAGGAAAACGGAGTAATATATTTGGGGGTGACAGAGACCAAGAGGCGGGAAAAGGGAATAAAAGAAATTCATATGGGATATAAGTTATACTGGTCAGGAGTAACCAATGACGAAAATGCGAAAGAAGGAGTAGCTCTAATCGTTAACAGAGAAGAAGCTGAGAATATAATGACAGAAACATATTGTAGTGTTATTCTTTATTAAACTTAAATTAAAATACTCACAGTTTATAAAAAAGGATATAAATCATACACTGCACATTTTTAATGATCAAAACGTAAGTGGTATCGTAGTAGTTAAGTTCATTTCAAATTATGTATTTCTTATTCGTCGTTGATAGTTTAAATGTTGTATACGGTCCATAGAATAAGCTAAAAGGAGAAAATGTTTAAATAATTGTATAAAATTTTTAAAGGACTTAGCATTTAAGCGGCATAGCAACAAGCTATTGTAATACATATGAGCTGTGAAACATTAATTGACTGTGGGCATAAAAAGAACGACCATCATGGAAAAATAAAAACAATCAGTCGAAGAGTAGCGTCCTTTGAGTAAGGAGGAACATCCGTGCACAAACTTTTGCAAAAATTTGTAGAAAAACCAAGTACAGTTAATAAAAATTATATTTCAAATGTCATTAAAGGGTAAAGTGAACAAGACCTATAATAAACAACAGTGAACCTCGTTTAGTATAAATTCGTACCGACCTGAAATTGGAATTCTGGTTACTGGATGTACAGGGTGAGCAAATTTCGATGTTTTAATAGGGAATTTCGATAACCATAAGAGATACAAAAAAATACATAACCATCCTCGATCGCTTTTATTGTTTTTTCCCCTTATCAACAATATATAACATGTATGGCCAATTTTTAATTTTCATAGAGATTTTTATAAAATTCAATACTTTTCAAGGTCAGACTTATATTGAAAATTCAAACTGGCGTCCGCCATTCGGAACACACAATTGACACCGCTTTGAAACACTCCGAACTGACGTTGATACAGAATTAACACACTATAAAGTGTGTTAATGGATTTGGTTCACAAGGGGAAAAACTTTTTTATTCATATTATTGTTGATAATCGCATTGCCATGAAATGCTGTTGACATTTAATTAATAAGTGAGATTGATATAAGAACATTTAGGAACGTTTGCACAGAATTTAGATATAGAGTCGAAAAGTTAAATTCTCTGTAAACGTTTCTAAATGTTCTTATATCTATATCACTATAACTTTTTTACATAAAATGAAGAATAAAAAAGTTTTTCCCCTTGAGCACCAAATCCGTGGATACACTGTATAACATTTTGTCTTAGTTCGTTCATATTATTATTAATATTTTTAAATGGGGTTATATTATGGGTCTGCTGGTCTAGTGGCTTAGTGAATAGACTAGTATCCTCAAAGTCAAGGGTTCAAATCTTAGTGGCGGAAATTGTGAACTGATTGTGATTGTGATTTTGAATTGGCCTTCCGACCGACTATTATTCTGATTAAATTTTCCACATTTTCCTAATCCTTGCAGCGTATGCTGGAATAGGCTTTAACATCTATAGGACGGTCGTGGCCGTAACCAAACCCCTTCCTCTTAGTCCAGATAAGTTCTTCGGCTTTGGAGTGGTGAGAGGGAAGCAAGGGAAAAATGTCTATAGTGTGTCCCCAAAAAAGAAATTGGCGTTTATGTTTGACTTGCAGCTTAAGCACTATTATTACTCTGAATAAAACATTGTAATATATCAAACTTTATTCGCCTACTACACAAAAATGAACATCCGACCTTGAAAAGTATGAATATTTGAAAAATCTGTATGGAAATTAATAATTGACCATACATGTTTTATATTGTTGAAAAGGGAATAAAATTCTTTTTTTAGTTAAGCCACAGCCATCTATGAGTTCCATATAAAAAACTACAACTTTATGTCATAACTCGAATTTGGAGAATTTTATCAAAAAACTAACAACGGCACTGCATTCTTATAAAAAAATGTGCCTGAAAAACGTGGACATTATTTTCCTTCATTTTTCCAAATAAGCAAAATATAGCCATAAAACGAAAATTGAAAAAATCGAATTTTTGGCCATAACTCGAAAACAAAAGACGATAGCCAATTTTGGTTTGCACCATTGTATTTTACTCCAAAAAAGCGATCGAGGGTGGTAGGGTAATTTTTGTGTATCTCTTATGGTTGTCGAAATTCCCTATTAAAACATCGAAATTTGCCCACCCTGTACAGAATCATTCGTTTTTGCTTTCACAGCAATTGCGTAAATTTTGGTTATTCTATTTATTGGGGTATTCCTTTTTAATACCAGTTTCTTTACATTTTCATTGGCCATAATGAATGGTGGAAAAGGTGCTTACGACAAAATCTTAGTAAACGAAACCAAACGATACCTACTTCTAACACTGAAAGTGTCGATACAAACAAAACGAACGAAATCGAAATTATATTCCTTAATGGAACGGAAATCAAATGAAATATTACTTTGCAGCAGCACTCAAAGTAGTTCAACGGCGAAAATCTATTACGAAATCAACGAAAATTATATTATTGCAAAATAATAAATGATAGACAAAACGAAAATCTTTTCTCTATCATTTATTATTTTGGAAAACTAAAATAAACAAAACTAAACACAATTTCTGAATTGAAGTTTTGTTTATAAACCTTAAACATTTTGTTAAAATATGAATTGAAACTTTTTATGAAATGTTTGTTGCTTTGTTTAGTTTTGTTTATTTTAGTTTCACTGAAAGTATTTGTTGCAAGATGTAAAACGATCTCAAATTTTAAGAGCACAAATCTTAGAAAACAATTAGTGTATACTTAAAAAATTAATGAATGATAATAAAGTTTCAAATATCAAAGTTATTTACCGAACTATTAGGTAATTACAAAATTTTAATATTTTCAATCAGGTGTTTTAATGAGAAATGACAAGGTGCAATAATCGCATTGGGTCATTCTCTACTGCCATAGGTAGGTTCTTCTAATTTTTGACGGATTTGCAAAGGCTGCTTGATTTGCGTGTTTTATTTTATTTCAATTTAGTTTTAATTTTTTTCTAAGATTTTGTCAAACATATCACCAAAACTATTATACCGTTAAATTCGAAAACAAAATAGCTTTCTAACGATGTCCCATTTAACCCATGTTTAATCCATTTAAAAAAAATCAAGTAGGCTTTGCATTTTGAAAACTTATGGATCAAAAAAAAAATTTTTTTAATGTAAAAAAGTAGTTTTTATTGAGTCTCTTTAAAATTTCAGGATTCTAGCTCAAATAGTTTTAGCACGACGGACTCGGTTCCATACATAATCGCAACCTGTATATACTAAATAATATTTGTGAGATTTGTCAGGTTTACATTAAGAATTGAAGAATCCTTCTCTATAGAAGGATTCTTATACAAATGGTATATTTTGTTCGTCCTGTTTTTTTTTATTATTATTATTCTGGAAAAATATAAATTTAATTACGCCATCATTTTGTTCGATGCTGCTCACAGCACGTTAACTTTATTAACGTTAATGTTATAGTGCAACTGGTATCTAATGTATAATTAGTTTAATCAAATTATGGATACTACAAACGAACTGATTCGGTGAGTAAATATTGAGAGCAATATGTTTAAAATATACGTACTGAAAAATGGGTAGAAAAATGATCTTCACTTCTGACACGTGTATTATTGGCGTGGTGTGCTCTAGTCCAATGTAACAACCTAGTAACAGCGATAGTAATCGTTTATGCAACTAACTTAACACCTCCTAACTAATACCACTTGACTATTATTTCATGTTAGTGTTGATCTCTTGAACGAATATTCTTTTTCTTGATACTATTGTACAGTCTACCAGTTTTTTTATTTAAATTTATCTACTTGTTCATTGTATTTCTATGTTGCGTTTTTTATCCTATTATTATTGTTTTTTGTTTGTTTATTTTCATAATTAGTGAAATCAATCCTTCACCGAGAATATAAATATTTACTTGCAGCTGCTTTTCTATTTCCCCTAATATTACTAGATCATCTGCATAGCACAATTCTGTAAGTCGTATGTATCTTCGCTTCCAATATTCGACATTATAGAATTTTAGCTTATATTTGCTTTGTTTAAGAACTTCATCCAACATTAAATTAAAAAGAAGTGGCCTCAGAATGCATCCTTGTTTCAGTTCAATTTTACTAGCAAATGCTTTTGATTTTTCATTTACTTTTATGTAACTTTAAGTTTTTCATAGAGAATTTGTATGTTTTATATTAATGTTTTTTTCTATTCGTATATTTTCCCAAATTTTCCAGTTGTCTTCTTTTTTCCTCTATCGAAAGCTTTCTACATAGCTATGAACAAGCATGTACCTGTCTAATTGTCCGAGTATAAATATCTGGTCGTTAGTTGTTCGTGTTTCTTTTCTGAATCCGCTCTGACTTTCCTCAAGTGTGTTTTCTAATTATAATCTTAGTCTTTGTTCTAATGTTCTGGCATATACAGAGTGGCCCACCGAAAATGAAACAGACACGTTTTCAGGTACTTAGACGCTTTTTTAAAAAAATGCCCAGACAGGTCAATTTTCTTTGGAAGAGGGACAAATGTTTTAGCTAATTGTAGTCACCTAGTTGCAACCCTAAAAAGGGGGGGGGGGGGACGTTCACCATAAAATTTTTAAATGGAAAGTGGTATTTTCAAACCTATCATTTGAAAGAGCAATCGATGGGCTTTACAGATGTGTTTGAATTTTTGAATTCTGATCATTACCTCCCCAGTTAATGAGCTCTGAATATTCAGACTTTCTTCATTTTTTATATCACATTGAAGATTAGTTGCTTAAAAAATACTGAAAAAGATGATTTTTCTTTTAAGGACACATGTTTTGCCCTAAAATTTTGAAATAGCAAGGGGTATCTACTCGGTTTGGAGCATTTCGCTTTTTGTTAGTTAGGGATCAGGTAAAAAAATGAAAAAAGTTTGAATATTCAGAGCTCAATAACTCGGGAAGTAATGATCAGAATTCAATTCAAACACATCTGTAAAGCCCATCGATTGCTCTTTCAAAATGCCACTTTCCATTTAAAAATTTTATGATGAACCCCCCTTTTAGGGTTGCAACTAAATGACTACAAATAGCTAAAACCCCCTTCCCCCTTCCAAAGAAAATTAACCTGTCTGAGCGTTTTTTTTTAAGCCTCTAAGTACCTGAAAACGCGTCTGTTTCGTTTTCGGTGGGCCAGTCTGTATTTTTCCGATGGTACTACCTAACGTTATCCCTCTAAAGTTTGAAGTCCATGCTATCTCCCTTAGACATTGGTGTTATGATGCCTATCTGCCAGTCTAATGGTACTTTCTTTTAATTTTTTGCCTGATTTATTATTTTATCTGTAAGTTCTTCTTGTCTCTCCTCATTTGAAATAAAAATTATTGTATTAATTAAATTATTAGATGTACATTCAGCTAAAAATATATAAAATAAAATTATTAATTACATAATTATAAAAATAATCAATGAAAAAATGTAGTGAATGTGGCAGAATCACAATATAATCTTACTTAGATACTTACTTAATTTTCTCAAGATTTAAATTTATAACAGGACATAGTTTTAAAAGATATTAATAGGTACGTATATTAACCGACTGTTACATAGTAGACGTTAGAATTACCAGTATGAATAATTCGTTTAAGAAGTTTAGGTAAAGTAGGTAACAAACTAATTGACAAAAATTGACAATAAACATCATATATCGTAGTATGTACCTATATGTATGTTCTCTTCTAAAGCAGAAATTTGTAATAATCCAAGTGCCTTTGTAGTTGAACAAGGTAGTTATTGCAAAAAATTTTAAAACCATGACTGAACGAATGAAACATTTGATTGTTTCAAAAAAAAATTGGCAATGTTTCATTTAAAACATTCTCAAATATTTTATTTTATTTAAAAGATTTATCGGTCTATAATTTTGAATGCCTTTTGAATTAGTCTTTTGATAATTCTTAAAAATCTTAGTTTTTGCGGGAAAAAACCTTTGTTCAAAGAAACGTTTATAGCAATGGACATATGAAAAATTTCCGCATGTTAAAGATTATATTTCCATCATTTTTAAAGGTAACATAAATATGGATTGTAAATTGAAATTCGTTTGTTAATGACAGTTTTTATCTTCAAAATTTGTGGTGATGTCCATTGTTGCATTCTTTTCTATTATGCTTGTCCAAAGACTTTTTTTTAAGAAAAAGTTATTTCAAAATAATGTGGCAAAACGGTAATGAAACAGTTAAATGCAGAATTATGTCTGCAAACCACACAAAGTCAACTAATCTTCTATTGATAAATAATAGCAGAACTCGTCCACAAAATTTTCACAATATCTCCGTTTAATGAATGCAAATTCACAAAACTGCTGAAATAGTAAATCTGAGACACAATCGTCATGTTCCATTATTTGACTTTTTTGACATCATTTAAATTATATTATGCTCCACATGAAAAAAAATAGTTGTTTGCGTACTTTATTGACAGTCTGATCAAGAATTTCTTCATTTATTGCGATATAATGTACAGCTGATAAAAAGTAAATATAAAATGAATTGTAGATAATATAATGCCATTGCTGATAAATAAGTAACCGAAATTTCAATGTATAAATTATATAAACGAATAAATAGGACCATTGTTCAAAATCTTCTCGAACAAATTTTTAATCGTCTGCGTCTTTCTCAACTATTTAACGGAAGGATGTTATTATAAATTCCACTGTAGATAATTATAAATAAACATGTAACGGTCTTTTACAATGATAAATGTAATTTATAGTAAATAGCAGCACAAATGTGAGATTGCTCCAGTTCATCAACGATATTCGTTACACAACTCAATGACAAGTTATTCATATCGGAACAATGTTCGAACTACTTATTATAATATACATCGTTCTCTTCATAATACTGTGAATATGAATTTAATTCATTGGAATGTACACCAATATAAGGTAATTTTTTATTAAATTACTTTAGAAATTTTAATTTTTATGTTTACTTATTCCCAACTGAAATTATTGACATTTAGATTGTTATTTGCCATATACAGTGCGTACCAAATGTATGGAACCGGCCTTGTTATTTCAAAACTATTCAAGCTAAATCGATAAAAATTAATATGCATGCCATTTACAAATTTTTTTTACAATATTTTTTTAACTGACAAGGTCGGGAGCTGCACAGCCTTGATTTTTTTTAATAGGAAGGGGGGTCAAATCGCATACCGTTTGAAAGGTATTTTCAAGTAGAATTCAGCGATATGCTACTTGCCATAGTTATCTCTAAAGATAACTTCGCTATTGTAAATTAAAGATTGGGAGTAGGTATTAACTGGATAACTGAAGATCCATTAGCACTGAAAACAATGGTTAGTTTATG
>JAFFZR010028686.1:0-11195 GCA_018397195.1 Lethrus apterus | reverse complement strand
TTTAGATCGTTACTTGTATATATAATTGGAAAACGTAATATAAAATTAAGAAAAATATTTATAATGGGTGATTTAATTCTTGATTTCCAACCATAATTTGTCATTCGTTTCTTAACATTCACTTTTCTCTCATCTTATGACTAGTCTTTTACTGGATTTTGTGATTTGTCAATGTAAACCGGCGACAAATAATCTTCTGTCTATTGTATCGATCACTGAAAGCAGCTCGCCTGAAGAGGAATGAACTCTGAACTATTCGACTGATGTTAGAGCCAAAAATGCAAAAGCCGTTCGCTGTAAATTTATTCCAAGAATTGGCCGAGCTGGATTGGTATCTTGGCTAATGTCGTGGCGTCATAATCTTCTTGAGTTTTGCAGCGTCTTTTCTACGTTTGGTCTGAAGTTCCTCTCCAAAACAATGAATAATCACTAGTTGCATCATTTTTCCATTCCGTTTTAATTCTGATGTTATGGACTTGTTTGACACTTTTTACTGATTTCTGCAATTATTTCTCTCATTTACCTACTTTCCATTCCATTCCATTGGTCTGCGCTTAATACCATATGATCGAGAAAAAAAGTGAATTAAAATAGGCTTTAATTAAACATTCTTGGTTGGCAACATTGACTTTGATTGATTAATAAATAAATAATGGACATGACATTGACATTTATGTAAACTGAATTGTTTTATTAAGTTTTTACTATAAAGTTCAAAACCTTCAAAACTCGATCTCGATCGATAGGTACTTTTCGAGCATCTAATTACTGTACGCGTACTACTTTCCAAGCATGTACTTTTAAGTACTAAGCGTTGAAAGAGTTACTTTGAACGACTATGTTCAAATCGAAAAGGAATATACGGGAAGCAGATTGTACTAGGAAAAGTTAACAAAGCATTGCTATTAGTGTCTCGTAAAGTGGTATTTATTTATCTATTTTTCATAAAATAACAACATAATTGGAGAGTTTAATCTTAATTTTATCCACAATAAGCTTTTATAGTTTTTATCCAACACTTATTGGCACAACATTCTGTAGCAATTTGTCGCTTATTCATATTAAATAACGGTACATACAAATCATCCATATCGTATTCATCTAAGTTGACGTCTTGGCGATTGTTATAATTATTTTCGTCTATATTTTCGTCTATATTTTCTAAAAATTAATTCTCAATCATTTAAATCAAAAGCTTCGAATTCTTACCACGAAATGTTCGTTTGTTGTATTTACCATAACATACAGCTTTTACGAGTTCCCTCAGACGTGATGAGCAAACTTGCACTTGATGGTCTTCTTGAAAATCTCCTTTCATAATGTAGTCCGACAGGTTAGTATGCATAATATATAATTCACAATTTATCTGGACCAAAATAAATACAGAAATTAAAATAAAAAATAATTTCGAGTCCATTGAAAACGTGTAATTTGATTTTACTTGTCAACTGAACTAATGAGGAAGTTATGCGCTCCAGCCAAATTAATCCCTTATATATATAGTTCAATAATAAGTAGGTGTTCTATAAATGAACAGATTATTCAAATCAGTTTGTTGACTGTCTAATGTAGTTCCAATTCAACGAACAAATGATAATTTTCACACATATTTACCATAAATCTTCGACAAAATTTAAATTTGGATATCATCAATTTTAGGTATATTTTTAGGTATGTATTCAACAAAAAGGGTAAAAATTGCTCAAAATGAAATCAATTAAGTATTTTTTTATGGAGAGACGTTAACACGGTTCGCATGAGCCAATGACAGAATATATTTTAAATGTTACATTTGGAAATAACTTAATAGGAAACAGATAGATAATGTAATTGTCTTTTATACCACGTTCATAATTTCGAAGGAGTAAATTAAAATTCTCACTTAAAAAATTCGCCCTCTGATTAGCTACTTGCGAGAAACGTTTACACAATATTCAAAACCAGATTTCCGGTATTTAATGTTTACATGTGTGACAGCTATGAGGTGTCGATTTTAAAGTATTTCAAAAGTCATTTATTGTTTATTGACAATGTAAAAAACAGTTCTTTAGAGAAGTGACGTGCAGCAATGTGAATTAATCACTTCAATTTAAATGTATTCAAATCCGGGGACAAGTACTGTAGTTTAGAACTGTATTTTTTATTTTATTTATTTATTTAAATTTTGTTTTGTTTAATTGCCACTAAAGGCATTACCAGACAACGACATTTATGCATTAAGTTGATGAACTTTTCAGCTTCATTGGAAGATTAGAGAAGACATCAAATAGAAAAAGAATTGTGGTTTACAAAGAATTTACCACACCAGGCCGTTTGGAAGACAACGAGGCAAACGAGTCTAGACTTCAGTCATTCCACTGACGCTATGGAACAACTTTTGAATTTTGTAAAGACTTTCAATCAGGATCCACATAAGAATTTGAGACTCTACGTCCTTCATGTAGCAATAATGATAACGCAACAGAGTCGCAGTTCATTAATTCCTTGAACTTGACTCAAATCGTCAATGGCCAATCCAAGGTTAATTCTGAGGAAAATGATCGAGTCCTTAAATTAGGGTGACCATGTGTACAGCATTGCGCTGTATTGTCCGGAATTATAGTAAGCTGCACAACATTAACGAATGTACAGCATTCAGTATGAATGTATAGTAAAACGTCCAGCAATCATCATGAATCTACAGCAAAACGCCTTTTGAATTAAACCAAATATGGCAAAGAGACCTTTTTTAACTCTGAATGTGGAAATCGGGTAACGTAGATATGAAATAATGTCAAGGAGAGCTTTTTTGGCTCTACAGTGTGTACAGCATTAATGGATTGGAAATCTGGTCACTGTACCTTAAATAACTTGCGAATGTTTACTAATAGAAATTATGGTTATAATGTTAGGATGCCTTCTCAGAATTTAAACAGGCCGCCTCTTTTTTAATAATCCTATTTCCACATATAATAATACACAAGATTCTTACAAAACTCACTAATTCGAACCATCGTCCTTGGGTCTTTCGCCATTATAGCTTATTTCAAATGAGAACTCTGATGCGGCATCAACTGATCTGCGCAAAAAGTAGGAGAAAATTCATTGGCGTAGTTAGGTTAGAATTATTTACTTATCAAATAATACGTTTATGTAAGTGTACTATAAAAGTCAATGTCTATAAAAAACTAATTACTATCTAAACATAAACTACAAACTATAAAACTAAATACGAATTGGGAATTACGCTAAATTTCGTACGCCACTGCACATATTAAAATGTGCCAAGTGATGCCAACTAAAAACGAAAAATACAAAAATTCGTTTCTGCGCATTGATGACGCATCAGAGTTCTCGAATGAAATGACATATACCTCCCAGTGTTACCAGTTACCACCTCTCGGCGTCATGGCGGCAATTTTTAAAATTTCAAATTCCGTGCCCAACAATAATATAATTAATTTCAAAATGGCACATGAAGCGAGTAACAGAATTTACAATTCTATTCTTCAATTCTCCATTGCCATATTTTATAATTTGCAATTATACCAATTTATATTACATATGGCACATGTGATGTTTTGCCTATTGTATAATAATAAGGATTGTGACAGATATCACAATGATGTAATTTGTATTACATACAATAACATATGCATTACTTGAATTGGAAATTTTAATAAAATTTAAAATGCATCAAGAAGTGTTAACACAAGTTAATACGAGAGGGCGCCACTGTAGCTACTTGTCAGCCACCACAAACTGTACAAGCCCCATCTAATGAAAAATATGATATACCATGTTATAATACTGTAATAATATTATTTATATTATATTTATAATAATTTTAAAAAATTAAAACTTTTCTGTTTTTATAAGTGACATCTATCGTCATGAATTAGTTATCCTTTTTTACTATTAAAGCTGTATCAAATTTGAATTTGTTAATTAGTTAAGGTAAATCATTTTAATCTGTACCCTAGATCTAGTAATTTTAATTGTAATTGTAGTAAAACAAAAAATTACTAGATCTAGGGTATATCTAAAATGATATATCTGTATAAAGTTACATTTAAGGTTAGTTAATGTATTTTATTTTTACATTTGTTATAAATTAACATCTTAATATATTAATTGACATAATTTTTATTTAATTAATTACACCTGCCCATGTTTTGTTTATACAATATTACAGGATGAAAATCATACTAGTTTGCCCCATAGTGATTTTGTTTGCTATTTGGCATATGTATGTACCTATTTATTTGAATACTATTTAGTAAAATTCTTGGCATAATACACCACATGTTTAGAGATTATAATTTCTGGTCCATTTCTTAAATTAATTCAAATGACACAAAATTATAGACTTTTATTGATATGAAATTAAAATCATCAAGTAAATATTTCCTAAATGTTACTACATGACACAGTCTCAATTACAACTTCATTTTGATCCGGTTTCATTACTGAGAAAGGAAATTCCGTCATCCCATTACAAGCTGCACCATAAATTCCATCAATATTTATAGCAATAACAGCTCCGGAAAACGATGGATAGTGTTTGGTAATTCTTGTAATAGCAACTTTAGCCGCTTCTTCTGGCGTGTTTCCCCTTCTCATTTCCTCCACAGCCAAAAAACTACATACAATATAATCAGAAAGTAATTTACGTTCATAATTTTACCTTGGCAAAAACCTCATCATTATATCACCATCACCTGTGGCACAAGATGCACCAACTTCATTATCGGCATATGCACCTGCACCTGGAATTGGTGAATCTCCAACTCTCCTAAACCTAAATATTATTAAATCTACTTAAAAGTCAGTGTATAAATTACCCAGCAATTTTGTGTCTTAAACCATTAGTGGATGCTCCAGCAACAATATGAGATGTTGCATCAAGAACAATCATACCGATTGTGTCGTGATTTCTGAAAACGTCAATGTCAACACCCTTCGGTCCTGTTTTGTAGTAAATACTATTTTCTGATAATGGGGAATAGGGTCCACAATTTTCATATGAGTCGGGTTCAACATTCTAAAATTATAAAATTAATTTGACAGCAAAAGAAGATAATTATAGATAATGAATTATTATCAATATGAAAATGTTTTAGCACGTTTGAGTTTAATATTTATTTTACTTATAAGTAAATTATTTGTTTTATTTTAACTTACTTTCCAATAATTAGGCTGACAACTGTTTAATTTCCAATCTTTCCATATCTGTGTGGAAACGTTCGTTGATAAAGTTTCCTCTTTAAAACCCATTTCGGTAGCAAATTTAGTTGCTTGGTCACCAACAATTAGAGTATTATGAGTATGTTGTAAAACGTATTTTGCAACAGATATTGCACTTTTAACACGTCTTAAATCTCCTACTGCACCAGCATCCATTGTTGCGCTAATTTAAAAGTAACTAAGATCAAAGTACGATTTGTACTATTACCGATCAAATACATATTAAGGCATTAATGCATGTTGTTTCCACGAAGAAATGTCATTTGTTTTATTACCCAACAAATATAAAAAAGTCCAAGGTTGTTTCAGATGATTAAAAATTAAACAGATCAAAGTGTCATTTATATTATTACCCATCAAATATCAAAGCATCTAAGGTTGTTTCCCCCGATTCATCTGGACTTCCACCATATCCGACTGTCAGCCCACACTGCATAACTTCACATAGGGAACAACCTGCTTCTAAAGCGTCGATGCTACCATGTCCCTTTTCGAGATATTCCCAAGCTATAATATATGAATGATTAAAATTATTAATATGAATTGCTCAATAACTTGCCTCTTTTAGCTGCCTCGGGAAATGTCCATGTGTTAATTACAATGGGCTTAACACAATAAGCCGAATGGAAAAGTAAAACACTAAATATAAGACTAAATACTTCTAACATCTTCATATCTGCTTATACAATTCCTTTTACAATTATGAACTCAAATAATTATTTCACTGATAATTATTTGAAAAACAAGCGGTCTACGCAAGCGTAGACTACTTCCTTATAAATTTAACCTCAAAAAATGTAATAAAATGTGTTGGTTGCTTGTTACAGATGGAAACATTTTATACTATCTTGGAATGTAAAGAAACTGATAGCATTCAGGAAATTAAACGCAAATACCATTTGTTGATAAGGCAAAATCATCCTGATAAAGGAGAGCAACCCAGTGGTAAATTCCTTAAGATTAATGCAGCATGGCAAACGTTGAAAGACGATAATTTAAGACGACAATATGACGCTATGTTATTACAGAACACATTAAAAGAGAGTTCGTTGATATATGACGAAATCAACATGAGCGACTTAACATTTATCAATTCCATTACGAGTTATCAGTGTCGGTGTGGAGATTTAATACTTATTGACAAAAATTTCATCGACGGTGAGAGTATTTTTGAATGCATTCAATGTTCCAATTGTATTATTGTACGAGGCAATGAATAAATTATTTTTGTTTGTTTTCATTCATTTTCAATTGCCTTTATTTTAGTTTGGGACTTGGTATAAACTAAAGTGATAAGGGCCAAAGATTTCTGGCCTCCCACTATGTCTGTTTCTTCCTCCAAACAGTTTCGTTTCAAAATAAAATTCATAATTTATAATAATTAAATATAATTTAAAGCATCAGCCAGGTGAAAACCTAGGATGATATAAGAGAGAGGATGGAGCATAAGCCGAATTTGTGGGCAAGGGGTGGGAAGGGGAATCCGGCGCGAACGCCATATTGGTAGGTGCCACTTTTGAAATATCGTTAGGTTATTCCCATCGTATAAGGAGCTAATTGGTTTAATTTTATGTTGTATTAAAATGTGTGCATTCTTTCATAGCGTCTAATACTTTTCCTGCGCAAATACTTCCTCACCTGATACTCCTACGCTTCAAAATTTATGAATAAAATTCGGCGCTCTCTGTTCCAAAATTCCTCTGACTATTGTTGGTTGAGTAACTTTAATGTATATAAACAAGGCTACTACCTAATTACAACACTGCAATACTCTAATGCAAAAATTTAAGAACATTCCAAACGATAACCGCTACAAAAGTGGCACCTACCAACATGGCCGGCCAGCTTCATTTTCTGACGCTAATGCTCCATCCCCTCTCTTATATTATCCTAGCTTCCAACATGCCTCTAAATAAAATACATGTTTCCATAATATTTCACTCTTTTATTCAATATAAGAATACAAAAACGCAATAACGTAAACATATAATTCAAATAATAAAACTAAAATAATACATTCACATTTTAACAAAACAACTATTATCATAAAAATAACTCTTAAATCAAGTCAAATATTTCAATATCTTCTATATGACGTGTTCATATGTCTCATTAATTTAATTTTATCTACTGTGTCTTTTGAAACATAATAACTGAAACAACATTTAATTAAATCTTTTTAGTACAAGTTTGACTGTCAAATTTCACCATTTCCACTCCAATTCTGTTTCTTAATTTAGTTCTTGGATGAGATGTTCTACGATTCATAAAACATCTCGTCTAAAAGACACACTCAATATATATTTTTGAACTTGGATGTTCAGTGCCATTTAAACCAAATGGGAGGAACTATAACCGATTGAAATAGACTATACCGCTGTAATAAGTGTATTAATCCAATATGAAGGGGTTATTTAAATGTAGCTCTCATTTGAAAATGCTTATGTTACGGATCGGTAGACCGAAAACACTAACTCAGCGAAAAAACCGACAACGCATATGCGTTTTTCCATGTTTTTTTTGAATTATCACTTAAATCTTGGATTGCGTGATAGAGGGCAGTGCTTACCAGGTGACTTCTTTTAAACCGGTTTAGAAAAAACGAAGGCAAAACCAAATGAGTACTAATTCCAGAAAAACAATATAGAACAAAGTTCACTGGTAACGCGTTGACACGTTGTGGTCGGTGTTTTCATTCAGTAAGCGTTTTCGGTCTTCGAACCTAACATAATTGACATAATTTGCACATAAATTTAAAGAAATAACATGAAAGTATTGTCATTTCATTTATTCAGATACACACTCGCCAGTTCGCCACACTCAAGAAACCACACGAAACCATAACCTGACCATAATATAACAGAGCAAAATGTAATTATCTGCGCCATCTACTACAATCATATTAATTTAAAGCTTATACATTCCTCGCATTTGGGTTAGATGTCGGGAGGAGTGAAAAATGCAATTAGGTATGTTTGGTATCCTGAACTAGTGTACACTGGTGCAGACTTTTTTGAAATTAAACATTTATTACAAATTGATGCTGTTACTTAAATTCTTTTTGATGAGCTGAATAAGTGTAAGTAGTGTTAAGCTACATCCACTCAAAAGTTAGTTCGAAAAAGTGCACGGATTGCATTTTGTAGTGTACACTTTTCTACACCAGTTTAGGATACCAAACAGACCTATTGATATTTCATTTAAGTGACTTATCCCTGAAAACCGCACATTGGTTGGACTTCTCGGTGTTCTCTGGCTCTAGCTTCTTGTTCATATACATAAACATATTATGATGTTATGTTGGTTTTAGGTTTTAATTTTATTGTATTGAATTTTAAATTCATGAACCACAAATAGAGTCACCTGCTAGCTCATACAGGGTTTTCGGAGGTTGCCAGGAATTTAAAATTGCCGCTCTTTTTATTTCAAACTTTGACGTAAGATGTTTAATAATTTTCAAATTTTAAAATAAAGTGACAACATCAAAACATTGTTCATTAAGGTAAGAAAATATTAATTAAAATTCACAATTTGAACAAATAATAAAAAACAAATTCATATTTTATTTTCTTTAACTTTTGGTGGTAAATTGATAATTTTAAAAATCTCTTACAACCCAATTCGAATTGTTCTACTTATATATCTACTTTCTAGAAGCGCTACTTATTTTCTACATAAAAATTCTTAATAATTTGGTACATAATAACAAACGATAAAATGGTATTTAAATTAAGTAAATAATTTTATTTAAAATGTTTAATTTTTTTAATGATGAAATATTATTTACTTATGACCATCATTTTGATAGTCTATGAGTTGCAATATACTCAACTATTTTTTCTACAAATTTTCGCAAGGTGGCTTCTTTTAATTTCCCCACGTCTATTACTTCTTCGTGATTAGGACAACCATGGTCATAATAGTCCATGACACAAACATTTGTTATCAAACTGAATGCCAAAACTGTCATGTTACAATGTCGAGCGGCTAAAACTTCATGAATAGTCGACATTCCCACCGCGTCGACCCCCAAAAGCTTCAGCATTCTAAGCTCCGCCACAGTTTCAAAATTTGGCCCACCAAGACAAGTATAAACACCTTCGAACAACCTACCATCAATGTTTTCCGTTTTCCACAATTCCTTCGCCTTGTCGATTAGATCTCTGTCGTAGGCTCTGTTCATCGGTGGAAAACGTGGACCCCAACGCAAGTCATTTGGTCCTTGTAGAGGATTATTTCCCGCAAATCCCATCATATTTATGTGATCTTTGATGAGCATAATGTCACCTTCGCCAAAAGCTGGATTAATACCACCCGCGGCGTTTGTAATAATTAGAAAATTAACACCTATCAACTTCATCACTCTAATGGGCATGGCACACTTCCATAAAGGATATCCTTCGTAATAATGAAATCGTCCTTGCATGCATACGACATGAATGCCTGACAATTTTCCAAATACTAATTGACCCGCATGTCCCTTAACCGTGCTCATTGGAAAGTTTGGTATTTCTTCGTAGGGTATTACATCTTGTACTGCTAGAGCGTCCGCCAATGCACCTTAAAAAATTAAAACATTAAACACCCACTGCGATTTTAGCGCAATAAAGTAGGATCATAATTTAAAACAAATACATTTTAATCGGGTTTTGGTGCACTTGATGTAAATTTAAATTTTTGAATAAAAATTGTATGTATCTTAGAATTTTCTCAAAAATTAACCCTGAAGTATGATTTATAAACCAAAACCTTTACCACTGGAGAACCACGACGAATTACATTTTTAAAAACTGTATTGAGAAAATTTATCAACTATAAGTGACTTTGTAAAAAAAAGGCGTCTAAATATAATATAAGTACCGCCGTGACGTTTTCGTTGTTTCGTGTCACTGAACAATAATGTGTTTAATTAATTATTTTTTCCATAAATGTCTGTATTTTCCCTAAATATACTGGGTGTAAATGAAACCCTGCTCGTTCCGATAAATTCTACATTTATTAAGATAAAAAAATGAAATTTTGGTCAACTAATGAACACTCTGTTATGTGATGTAATTTGCATTTTCTTCAAACTTTCAGTTTCGTCGGAAACCACTGCCACTTCATTCTTTTAAATGGAACAGCCTCTATAAATTTTTGGAATTGGAACAAAATTCTTAGTAAGATTATACCCTTTTTATAATTTTTTATTAAAAGCACACCGAAATCTGTAGAAAATATGATTAAATAGAAGACGTGGACCAATCCCTCATGAAAAAATGGATCAACAGTGTTCATTTATATGAACAGCTACAATTTCCGCGGAAATGTAAAGCTTGTATATACAGACCGTTCTACAAAACGGGCCCGAGACTATAGCGGCTTCAATTGTGATTCAATCACCAACAAACCATATTAATTATTAAATGGGACAGTCTTAGCTACAACTTGGCGAAAAAAATTCTTTATTAAACACCTTCATTTATTTGTTATGACGTCATCGCCATTTTTTTTAAATGGCAACCTATATTTTTTATGTTTTATTTCGTTATGATTTTTAATTCTGTTTACAACGGTATACAAATTTAAATAGGTTGCATAAGAAAAAAATCAATAAAAACGGCTTTACAATTTTAATAGAAATATGAATGAAATGAACAAATTAATCCAACTAATCCTTGATACGGCAAAAGTTTACTAAGAAAAGTCATTCATAATAAGAAATACAAAATTTCAGAAAGATCTACCTACTATGATCAAACCGTGATTAAACAAAATAAGACGATTTGATCAAAGTAGGTAGATCTTTCTGAAATTTTGTATAGGGCCACAATTTCTTATTATGAATGACTTTTCTTAGTAAAATTTTGCCGTATCATGGATTAGTTGGATTAATTTGTTCATTTCATTCATATTTCTATTAAAATTGTAAAGCCGTTTTTATTGATTTTTTTCTTATGCAACCTATTTAAATTTGTATACCGTTGTAA
>JAFFZR010028685.1:0-11200 GCA_018397195.1 Lethrus apterus | reverse complement strand
TTTAAAAAATTTCTTTTTTCTGGTTATACCCCTCACTAAATTGTACTTTTAGGGTATGCTACTTACTTTCCCTTCACGGTAAAATGCTAGTCTACTACGATTTAAAATAAACAGCAAAATTGAAGAAGTCGTATTAGGGATTTTTTTTATCAAAAAAACTTGTTAATAAAAGTTGTTCAGATTTGTTCAAATAAGCAAAATCCAAATTCATTGAAAACAAACAAAATTGAAAATCTCAAAAAATGTCCAAATGTACGTACACATGCTAATTGTTGAAAATACGGTTATTTAAGTAATTAAACATCGTTTTTTTGTTATTGTATTGAATTAAAAGAGTAAAATAACAAATCATGGCCAACTTGTGAGATTATTACTCGAATTTTTTGGACTAAGAAATTTTTTTATAGATTTTCAATTTTTTTGTTTTTAATGAAATTTTGGATTTAGCTTATTTGAACGATTCTGAACAACTTTTATTAACAAGTTTTTTTGATAAAAAAATCCCTAATACGACTTCTTCAATTTTGCTGTTTATTTTAAATCGTAGTAGACTAGCATTTTACCGTGAAGGGAAACATACCCTAAAAGTACAATTTAGTGAGGGGTATAATTAGAAAAAAGAAATTTTTTAAATCGATAATATATAAAAAAAAATACAGGGGTGGTGCAGTCTAAATTGCGACACACTGTAGAATGCTCTTTGTGCTTTGTTTATGCAGGTTTTTATATCTTCTTCGTATTTATAATACTTCCCAGACAACATCTGCTTTCTACTACTTTTAATTCTTCATTTCTAACGCACCTGCCATTTCCCTTGGGGTGTTAATTTTCATCAGCTCAGTTCTTCACATTTATTTTCATTCCTACTTTCTTTGCTTCTTTTGCCATTTTTTCTGTCTGGATATGTTGTCGTTTTTCTGATACAAGGCAGACATCGTTGGCATATTCGATGTCTTCCTTATTGATTTGTGCCGGTTTTTTTCCTTTTGTTATTTTTTTATGATCCAATCTATCAACATGATAAATAACTTGGACAAAAGTATACATCATTTTTTTACACCACTCTCGATATTGATTGGTTCTGTTAATTTCTCGAGTCAGATTTTACACCTTTACAACTTTCCATATTTCTCTCTTTTAACGTTGTCGCTGTCAAACGCCTTTTGAAAGTCGATATATTTTATAGTTTTGTATAGCCATAGCAGGTCTCGACACACTTACTCATTTAAAGAAGATGAAGCCTCCATACTATTTGGCGTATGACATTATTTTTGATTTAACCTGTACATCTTTAGCCACTTAATTGATTCTATGATTATTATTTTGAGGGTACATATTTGATCTACACATGATTTATTCGTCTAGAAGCCTGCCTGATTTGACCTTAAGACTTTATCTACTTCATCCATAATTCTGTTACGTATCGCTTTGATCATGACCTTACTTGCGAATTTTCATATTTTGTAGTATCTCCTTTCTTCGGCAATTTAACTATGATCCCCTCTTTCCAGTCCTATGGTATAACTTCATTTTCCCAAATTTTGTTGATTATCGATAGATTTCTGACATTTCATCGATATTAGCTTTATACAATTCTCCTGTTACACCGTCTGTACCAACTGATTTTCCGTTATTTAATTGTTTTGTGCTATTTCTAATTTCTTCTTTGCTAAAGTTCATTGTTCTTATGTCTATGGATTCAACTAACCTCTTCTTCGTCTATGTCTATGTTATTCCCGTCGTCTACTTGTTGATACATTTCTAGGAAATATTCCATCCATCTCCCAACAATATCATATTTTGTTGTCAGTATTTCATCCTTTTTATTTCGTATGTTTGTATTGTTTGCTTTACACAAACTAACATGAAAGTTAGTTTTCTCGTGTTATCATATAATGCTCTCAAATCGTTCCTTTGTTCGTTCCTCCGCTATTAGTGCTTCTTTTGCTAAGGCATCATAGTATGTCCTTCGGTCCTTTGTCTTTGCTTTTTTTTCTTTATATATTTTTTCTAATTCTTTCGCCGTTGGACTCAGAATATTATGTTTTATTCTTCTCAATTTTGTCGCACGTATCTTTCGTTATCCATGACTTCACGTTTCTATTTTTCCTTCCAGGTACCGATTCGGCAGTTTGTTTGGTGACATCTTTTAAGTTCTTCTAAGATTCTTCTATGTCATTATTTATTAGTTCCTTTCCTCTACTTGTTTCTTTGAATCTCTCATTGAACCTTTCCTCTAGCTTCCTTCCAGCCAAAGCACGTTGTACCTTTGTCTTCGCTCGTACTAAGGTATGGTCCGACGCTATATCTGCCCTCTCATTGCCTTGATATCTAATACAGATCCTTTAAATTTTCTGGTTATTCAATCAATCTGATTACGTGTTTAGCTTCTTTCCAGATCGTTATTCCTACTCCGTTTTCATCTTTCCTTTTCCTTTCCATCTGACCTATTTTAATTATTTAATTAACATTTAATCCAAATGTTCGCAAAATTTAAAAAAATGTTTTATGACGAATCGACGAAAGTGGCCTTTTCTGGCAATGTTACAAATTGTTCTTAGACAAAATCCAAACTACAACATTTCCAATTACGGTGTCTTCCATTATTGTAGTTTGAACAATTTCGGTCAACTATTTTCCAAAATACTGAAAATTAAAATATATAGAAAACGAACTATTTACGTTAATCGGCGTCAAATTTCACATCAAATTCTTTGTCAAGGTTTATAATTATTTGATGAATTTTTATTTGTCAACGAAATCCTGATTTGAATTTTGGAATCAAAAGTAAATGTTTTTAAGCCACGTGACTAATAAATGTAAATTATTATCGAGTCGAGTAAACGATCACGTGGCTTACAAATAACGACGAAAACCCCATAAAAATGCAAACAAATTCGTTCGACGAAAATATTTTTTATGTATTTCACAAAGTCAGAAGTTAATATTCAGCAGAACAAATTGCATGATCACAAATGCTAACATGTAGTTTTTAACTAAATATATTGAAAACATAGTGACTTTCGACTTCAACTAGTGAAATAATCTCTGAAGTTATTATACAGAGTGATTCAGCTAAGTCATTCGGTAAAAGTTTATGGACTTCTAGTTTAAACATTTTTTTTTCAAACTTTCTAGGATTTCTGGTTATACCGGAAGTTGTTAACAACTTACTTATTGTAAATACAACACCCTGTATTTTATTACAATTTTTGAATTCTGCTTTAAATTTTAAAACTATTTTATTTAGCATTCCCTAAAATTAATAGTTTTTGAAATATTTTGATTTTTTCTTTTTGGAAAATTTTTTTTTACCTTCTATAAATGATTGTCACCCTCATAAAACAAAAAATGTAGTCTCAATTTCTGAGTCATACACTTAAGTGGCACACTTCAGTGTAGATGTGTGTTTTTTTAATTTTTTATAGAATTCGCTCCGGGGTGCGTCCCTAATTGTAGTTTGAACAATTTTGGTTTTCGACATTAAATGAATCATGTAATATGTAAACGAGATAGAGAGTTCATTTGTTTACAGGATTTCCGAAAAATACACCCAATTCAGGTCAATTTATTCACACTGAAAGCCCTTTTTTTAATGAAACACCCAGTAGTTATTCAAATGAAAACCTATTACATATAATTATTCTTTATTCATAAAAAAATATAACAAAATTGTGACAGTACTTGTCTGGTGTTTAACCAGATGTATTCGCATTTACAACATACGAGGTCTGTAAATAAAGTAATGAGAATTGGTATGTACCAGACCGCACGAGTTGGTAACACTGGGCGTCTCCGCGCCATAGAGGGCGCATTTCAACATTTCCAGCGTGCGTGGCGAGTCGGTTGTGTTAACAGGTGGATTGTGAGGGCTTTTTTGCAAGTGATTTTTTAGCTGCGTCACTATAATGACCGAGTGAACAACCAACGAACTGGCGATGAGAAGAATTTCTGCTAACATGGTACCCAAAAATCTCACTCCTCAGCAAAAAGAAAACAGAAAAGAAGTGTGACGCGCTCTTTCGGAGTGGATTGAAAACGATTCCGATTTTTTCAAAAACGTGATCACAGGCTACGAGAGGTGGGTCTTTGAGTACGATCCTGAAACCAAAAGACAAAGTAAAAAGTGGCACACTGCAAACTCACCACGGCCAAAAAAGTGAGAATGAGCAAATCAAGAATCAAAACCATGCTCATTATTATTTTCTTTTAAAAAATGGGGTCTTCGAGCTTTTATTAATATTGTTTCACAAAATGTTAACCGTCCGTCGCTTGGGCAGAAAACTCACATGGATGTATTTTCGCCAAAATTCGGTGAATACTCCTAACAGCTCGTGCTAAAATCGTTTCATAATGAATCACTTCACGCAGTTGTAACGTAAACTACTATTAATAATTTTCACTGGTACATTTACTTTTTCAAGATATTTCAATGCCAATTTCCTATTCACTATATAAAATGCAGCCCTTAAGTCTACGTATTTTAAAAATAATTCTTCTCCAATTTGTGTTTTCCTTTCCATTATACTTCATGGGATATGTGTTTTGTATATTGTCATTGATTTGTTTTCCTATGCAGCTTGTTCTTCCTCCATATTATCAACGACATTTTCCTCAGTCTAGTCTCCACTATCCCTGTATACAGTCCGTTCTACAAAACGGGCCCGAGTCTATAGCGGCTTCAATTGTGATTCAATCACCAACAAACCATATACAGTGTGGTGATAAAGTTTGGAACAAAATTCATATAACCGTTTTATAATGTTTTTAAGAAAATCGCTCGGACAGGTCAATTTTTGTGTTTGAAATGCCGTCTTCTGACGTTAATTTTTTTGAAATGACGTCATTTGTTTTTGCACAATGACGTCATCATAATTTTTTTTAAATGACAACCTCCACTTTTTTCGTCTGTTTTTAATAGACCTTCTTACTACTTAAACGGTGATGTAAAAAAATGTTTGAAAAGAACCATATAATGCAAAATGAAGATGAATTATGATATTTTTATTGTGCTTTTCTTCCGGAAATAAAATAATTAGTAAAATAGAATAAGAATAATCGTACCTCTTATCACACAGCACTGTTTTATTTTTGAGAGCTTTTCCACTGATGATAGAAACTTCGTCGAAATGCGCATTTTACTCTCTGATCTTTGAATAACTTCTTCTTTTAATTTTTGTATTCTTCTGTCGATGAGGTTTTATGCACATAAATAAACCAAATACGAAAAATGAATTCAAAATGTTATTGGTGAAAATTTGTAGATGGTGACATTTGTGAATAATGACTGTTACACACTTTCCTTTGATTTTAAGCACATTTAAAAAAAATGTGACAACGTCGATTTAAAAAGTTGAACCATTTGCAAATATTATTGAATTTTATTTCCGTTACATATGATATTTTGTTCCATGTACATCAAAAATTTGCACAAATTTCGGAATTCAAATTTATAATTATTTCGCATAAAACTGCGCTCATTACAAAAACATGCAAAACGCAAATTTAACTTAAACAGACAAAAAAATACAACCAAGCACTCGGCTACAAAATAAAAAAATATATATTTCAAAAATGCCAAATTGAACTTTTAATTATTAACACAAACACATATCGATAGTCTCATTATGAATGCATATTTCAATACATACAGACCATTTTAAATATTCAAATAAAGTGAGACAAAAAAAACGAGGAAGTTAGCAAAAATGTCAAATGGTTTCAAAGACTATTTACAAATTAATTATTTATTAGTTTGTTATTACAAAAAATAAATAACACTATTGTTTTGAAAAATATTTGAAAATGAAATTATTAAAAAACACTATTTTTTTTAAGGTTCCATTAGTTAAAATACATATTTAGGAATGAATTAATATATATTTTCAATTATTTATTTTCTTTTAACTACACATTGTGAAAATAAGCCCTTCAGACTGTTTCTAAAAGTCGTATTTTAGTTTCAACACATTCATCTTTGTTATGTTACTTCCGAATCAATTAATTATTTGTTTTCCTGGCTATTTTCTCATGTTCGATAAAACATAAACAATGACGACTACAAAAATATATTTTAATTTTAGATTTAATTTCTCTTAGTTCATGTTTGCTACCATTCGATCCCACAAGACATAAAACTTACAAGACAAGACAAGACAAATTGAGAGTGATCACCTGCTTGGTGATTTGGTGATAGAATTAAGAAAACAAAAAGGTGGTAGCTATAGAAAGAAATACTAAGAGATAGTTAACAATAAAGAAAAAATAGGAATAGAAGAGAAATGGAGGAAGTTCAAAGAAATTGTGCTAAAACGGCAGAAGAGAGCTGTGGAATGACGAAAATAGTAAATAAAAATATAGGACAGAGTGGTGGACAATAGAACTGCAAATTATTTTTAAGGAATAGAAATAAGAATGACCAGAGAATTACGAAATATATAAAAAAAATGGAAATAAATAAAATGAAATGTCAAAGAAGTTAAAAAGGAATCAAGAGTAAATTTGGATTATATGCAAATTTAAAGATAATTTTATAGAAAATACAAGACTATTTTACGGGACATTAAAACAACTAAGAAACAAATAAATGACCCTTTCGATTTTCTCCTTCATCTTCTTCAGTATTTCTCCTTTTCCCTTCGTTCCTTGTTCTCTTTCCAGCCATCTCACCCAAAACGTCCACCAGGGCGCCGGTACACCCCGGTACCCTCTAATCTTTGACTCTGTTGTTGTACTTCGTCTTCTTTATTTTTTTCATTCATCATCTGCCGTTTACCTCCTCCTGTCTCTGGACCACCTTAACACCCACAACTGCCTCCCTTTTCGCCACTCATCTTGCTCTTTTCTACATCACCAATCCACTATCAAACTGGAAAGACACTTTCCTAGCCTGTGTCTCACTTTCCAGTCCCAAAATAAATTGAAAAATCAAGTTTTTAAACGAGCGCCTAAAAATACATTTGCTATATGTTATATTTTTACTTTAGTTCATGTTTATCCATTTATTCCTAATCTATCCATCCATAGATTTCGCACGTATTAAGTAAAAATAAAAAATAATTTGTTAGATTTTTCTTCAACAAACATTGGAGTTAAAATTAAGAACACAAAATCCAACCTAAAGAAAATTATGACGGAATTTTAAAAGAAAAAGCAAAAAATCATTGATAGATATATTAAAGCCCTTTGTTTTAAAACGAAGCAGAAATAAATTGTTAACTTAAGGTTTGTTCATATTTGTCCATTTCTCGCTAATCACCTCCATCAATCCCACATCTATATTTATTTATAATTTTTCTTCGATGCGTTTTCAAATTAAAATCAAGAACAACATAAAATCCAAGTCAAACACAATTTTATAAGAAAAGATTCGATGAAACATGGAACAATTCACTAATAAACCAAGTAGAAACACATTTTCAAATGTAGGTTTTAATTTCTACTTCTACTTTGCCTTTTTCTTCCTAATCATCATCTAAATCCAAATCGCATTAGTATTCAGATACAAACCCTAATTGTTGTTCTTTTTTTTATTTTTCTCGTTCCTCAAACTTTGAAATAATTTATTAAAGTTGAGATTAATTTATCGATAAATAAAATATTCAATTTGTTCTTAAAAAATGTAATAAAAATCATGGTTTTTTACATCTTTCCACATTGGAAATGGAATTGAATTACAGACAAAATAACAGAAAAGTTTGCTTTTTTCAATTTCTTTTATAAAAAAATATGATGATCATCTAGGAAAAGTTAGTGAAAGCAATAGGAAAAACGAAAAAGAATAAAGCTGCAGGAGAGGATGGTAATGAAGGGTGGATAAATGCTACAGAAGGATGTAAAAATAACGTATTACACTTTATGCATTAGAAAAGAAAGTGAAAAGGTTGACACTGTGTATTAAAGGTAGGCGTACAGACTTGCTTTTATCCGAGAATAATTGCTCACTGTGACGTCGCCAAACTTTATCCTGCCCAGAATTGTTTAGTAAAATTGATTTATCACAAGCTTATGCACAGTTGGAACTTGCGGAAGAATCAAGAAAGTTGGTAACCATAAATACGCATAAAGGCCTATTTCAGTACAATCGTTTACCATATGGAACAGCTATTTGCTGGAATGGACGGAGTTAGCATTTTCCTGGATGATATTTTAGTAACGGGTTATAATAATCAGGATCATTTACAACGCTTACGTTCAGTATTTAGTAAATTAAGAGATTTTGGCTTAAGAGTTAGAATGGATAAATGTTCGTTTTTTCAAAAACAAGTTTCATATTTAGGTTGAAGCATTGGCAGAAGAAAAATGGATACCAAACGGCCAGGTGCATATTAGGGTAGTGGAACTAAGTAGTTGAACTAAGTACACAGCCTTTATAAACTTGAAAGCAACCTTCAATTCGATAGACAAAAGCTTCTCAAAAAGCTCTGGACAAAACAAGCACAGACTATAACATCATAAAGGAGGAAAGTAAATAGGAGACGAGTCACAAAAATTCCGGACCACAAGGTGTTTGCGACAGGGACGTCCAATGAGTCCGCTGCTGTTTAATATCTTCACGGAGGACATCAAAAAAATCCTTATGCAAGGTCAGGATGATGGAGTAATATTAGAAAATGGGAGAATATGGTCTTTAGCGTATGCGGGCGATTTGGTACTACTGTCCGATACAGAACACGCAGCGGATGGAAAGACACTTGGACAAAAGAGGTTTGTTCCCGAACGTATGAAACAAAGGTGTCGTCTTCAAGAAAGGAAGAAGAGAATGGAAGGGAGAAGTGACTGAGTTAGAACGGATGTATTTGGGATGTGTAGTCACAAAAAATGGAGGTTATGCTGAAAATCTTAAATATGTATGCGATGAGAAACGTTTTATGGGATAAGGTAGGTGGGAATTTCGAAAAATATATGGTTGTGTGGAATAGTTGTTTAAAAAGTATAGGGATGTATGGGGCTGAAATATGGGGGTAACGGATGAAAAATGTTTAAAAAGGGTGTGCCAGGGATTGAAAAGAACGTTGGGTCTGGAGAAGTCCACTTTAGAATACGTGGTATTGAACGAAACAAGCAGAGAGAGGGGGATAAATGCTGGGAAAACACCGGTTAGGTACGACATGATACTAAAGGAAAGAGGGAAGATTGTCTAGCGAGAACGGAATTAGAGGGAGTAAGGGAACTTGATAGTAGGAGAGGGACGAGATGTAGTGAAGGAAGTGGAAGAAAGATGGGTGGTGGAGGAAGGCAAAATACAAAATACAGAATGCAAGGAGATTTGTGTGTATGATAGCAGGTTTCAGATGTGGAGATAAGTCAAGGGGAAATAAATATTGGAATGAGAGTGAATATCGTTAATGTATAATGTGTATAAACGGATGGATGACGTGTAGATGCATTGGTTAACGGAATGTGAGGGTGTAAACATAGTGGAAGATGAAAAGAAAGAAGGAATGAAGCGGGGAGGTGAATATTGGTAAAATAGATGAGGCATTAAGAAGAGGAGGAGCACAGGAAAATTGAAGGCTAATGTGAAGATTAATTAATTTTTAAGTAAGATGCCAATAAGTAAAATAAAAATTTCAGATAATTTTAAACCCTTGCAAATAATTCGCGTTAAAATCAAGTTAAAAATTCGAGTCGAATAACCTTTAAATTGTTTATGTTTTTAAATTCCTCACGGCCATTACTGTGCATAATTGCATTGCAATGTTATAAACGACTGTTTTAAGTATCTCGAAAAATGTTCGGAATGAGAACATATTAGTGGAATTTTATCATCAACGATACTAAAAGTTAGCACCTAAGATAACGCGCGTGCCGCTCGGTTTCTTAATTTAAACTCGTTAAGGAAATAATAATGAAACATTGATATGCATTATTTTTGTTTTGTTTGTTTTGCAAATTGTATATGAAGCAGTGTCGTAACATGTAATTGGCCGCACTAATCCAAATATGTTTTTTTTTATAAAAAGTGGCGGTTTCAATCTCAAATAAATTTACTTCATTTCACATTAATGTATGTATGTAGTACATACTACACATACGTTTAAGTATACTAGTTTGGATATTTGATTAAGTAGGACAAACGTGACATTCCTTTAGAAAACACGGATACAAAAATATAATTTTGAATACCAAGACTGAAACAAACGAACAATCTTCGTTTAACAAGCTGCAGCAAAATAGGACAATTTTATTTTTATCAGATTGATACAAAAGCCAACTACATATTTGTTGAAACTAAAAAGAAAAATTAAAAAAGAAAAGAGGTATCATATAAGGTAAACTTTAAACTTAGGGGCTTTTTCGCCGCTCAGTCTCAAACTATTATTAGAAAAAATAAATCAAGAAGAATGATGAGAAGGAGTCAACGGACTAGAATTGTTTAGGTATTTAAAGCAAATATGAAAACTGAAAAGAAAAAAATATGAAATTTACGAATAAAAACAAAATCGAGCAGGATGATTAAAATCATGGGCATAAGTAACAGCAGACCATATTTAAAGCAAATAGAACAACTAAGAACCAATATAAAAAAATAGAAACAGAACTTTTTCGTCGCGAAATACCGACGCTACCGAACCGTCCCGACGCCATATCTTTCGAAAATAAGCGTCTTCCGTCTCCGAACTATACAATTTTGACCTTTTTCCAGCCGCGAAAATCGCCAATTTCACAAGACAAATTGCATTGCACTTGAAAAATTAAATATTATTAGTGTCAAATTCTTGGTTGATAGAATACTTAACTTTTTTTTTTTCTTTCTTGAGCGTCCCACGTTACGACTTCTATATACTCCAGCTATTGCTGTAAGACTAGGAAAAACGTGGAAAAAACCTAGTCAAGTATTTCGAGCTAATCAAGTTTAATTCTAAAACAATTCAGTATATTATTAAATTATTAATGTAAAAGTAATTTCAAATAATTTCAAATATAATAAATTATTTCAATAGTAACTCAATAATGGACAATTGAAATTATGTAAAATTATAAATAATACATAATTCCCTTTCCGATAATAATATCGCTAACTTATAAATATATAATTTTGGTTAGATGTAGTTAATCAAATAATTAAATTGTTATAAATTTTGCTTAAATATGAAGTGTCACTTTTAAAATTTATAGAGTTACTGTCTTTTTTTATATTAATCATTTCCAAAACTAATCTTTTTTTATAATTAGATTCTTTATCAATAATTTCCAC
>JAFFZR010028684.1:0-11201 GCA_018397195.1 Lethrus apterus | reverse complement strand
TGTGGTATATTTTACGAAATAACCGAAATGCGAAGTTTTATCAAATCGAACAAAATGTCATTTTTCTGCGGTTGCGTCTAACATCCGCGTTTGGACGCTAAAATAAAGTTGCGAGATACAAAACGCTGCGTCAAAAAGCAGCGTTTCGCGTCATGACGCAAATGGGCAAATCGAACAAACCCTATTGTCTGTCCCTAAATGTTTCATAGCAACGGTGTCAACAAGTACGGACATTTTGCCGTGGACACTGCGTCAAATAATTTACTTTATCGCACTTGTGTTATAATGAATCTATTATATCACTTGTGTTATAATGAATTACTTTACGCACTGTTAAGAGTGCAAAAAAGCCTACTTTATGCACCGGTTGTAGATAAGAGCAATTATTTGCATATAAACAAAACAGTTTTGATTACATTTACGAATTAGTGGACTTATCAATATTTCTGGAAAAAATGTATGTCTATTTATTAAGTCACCCCTAAACGACTCTTCCTAGTGGAGAGAAGCGCAACATTAAATGTCGTCCTTACACGCTTCTAGACTAGAAGTGCATAAAATCGAATACCATGTTCACACCGTTCATCAGCCCGGCTGTTAAGAGTGGGCAATGGAGATCCAGAAATTTCATTTAATGCCAGGATCGGCCAGGAATGCTTACTGCTCCCTGATGACAAATGGACAATTTACATAAAGCTAACTGATTTATTGTCCTCTTTGTCAAAGAAACCAATATTTTCTGAATTATAACAAAAAGACCTTATTTCGGTATAAATAAACCAGGTATTTCAATTTATCGTGGCATTGCTAATTTCGTTATTTTTGTAGCTACAGGGTCGGTTAAATTAGCAAAGATGCAGTGATTTTTCAGCTTATTGTAATGGTACACACACAAAAAAAAAACAAAAACAACGTTTAGCCAACTCAGATAATTTTTTAAAACCCAACCCAACCCAACCCAACCTGTATGTTTATGTAATGGTAGAAAAAGAAATTTTGCACAAAATCTTCTTATACTACTATATCCCTGAAATTAAAAACAAAGGCTCTACGATGATATGAATACAGGATCATCGCACAGGGTGAGCAAATTTCGAAATTCTCATAAGGAATTTCGATAACCATAAGAGATACAGAAAACTTACCCTACCATCCTCGATCGCTTTTTTGGAGAAAAATTCAATGGTGAAAACCAAAGTTGGCTATCGTCTTTTGTTTTCGAGTTATGGGCAAAAAATAGATATTTTCAATTTTCGTTTTATGGCTATATCTTGCTTATTTGGAAAAATGAAGGAAAATAATGTCCACGTTCTTCAGGCATTTTTTTGATAAGAGTACAGCGGTGTTGTTAGTTTTTTGAAAAAGTTCTCGAAATTCGAGTTGTGACATAAAGTTTTAATTTTTTATATGGAACTCATAGTTGGCTGTGGCTTAACTAAAAAGAGAACTTTATTCCCTCTTCAACAATATATAACATATATATAATATATAACATTATTAATTTTCATACAGATTTTTCAAAAATTCATACTTTTCAAGGTCAGATGTTCATTTTTGTGTAGTAGTCGAATAAAGTTTGATATATTACAATGTTTTATTTAGATTAATAATAATTCTGAAGCTGCAAGTCAAACATAAACGCCAATTTCTTTCTTTGGGGACACATCATAGACATTTTTTTATTTGCTTCCATTTTACCACTTGTCCAAAGCTCGAAGAACTTATCTGGACTGAGAGGGAGGGGTTTGGTTACGGCCACGACCGTCCTACAGATGTTAAAGCCTATTCCAGCATACGCTGCAAGGATTAGGGAAACGTGGAAAACCTAATCAGGATAATAATCGGTCGGAAGGCCAATTCAAAGTCACAAATATTTATATCTGTGATACCTATAAGTTTACAATGTCCGCCACTAAGGCTTGAACCCAGGACCTTGAGGTTACTAGCCTATTCACTAAGCCACTAGACCAGTAATCCCATAATATAACCCCACTTAAAAATAATAGAAACTGTTATATAGTGTGTTAATTCTGTATCAACGTCAGTTCGGAGTGTTTCAAAGCGATGTCAATTGTGTGTTGCGAATGACGGACGTCAATTTGAATATTCAATATAAGTCTGATGTCGAAAAGTATGAATTTTTGAAAAATCTCTATGAAAATTAAAAATTGGCGATACATGTTATATATTGTAGAAAAGGAAAAAAAAATTATCTTTTTATTTAAGCCACAGCCAACTATGAGTTCCATATAAAAAATTATAACTTTATGTCACAACTCAAATTTGAAGAACTTTTTCAAAAAACTAATAACACCACTGCATTCTTATCAAAAAAGTGCCTGAAGAACGTGGATATTATTTTCCTTCATTTTTCCAAATAAGCAAGATATAGCCAAAAAACGAAAACTGAAAAACACGAATTTTTGCGCATAGCTCGAAAACAAAAGACGATAGCCAACATTGGTTTTCACCATTGAATTTTTCTCTAAAAAAGCGATAGAGGATGGTAGGGTAATTTTTTTGTATCTCTTATGGTTATCGAAATTCCCTATTAAAACATCGAAATTTGACCAACCTGTACATGGGAAAACTTCGTTAGTAGAGAAGCTACGGTGTTGGTCAATATATCAAAAATGTGTAGTTTTTTTCTGCCGATTACAATACTGTTGAAATCAACTGCGATTCGCATTTCCGAACGAACAAAACAAAAATATTTCCTTCAGAGTAATAGTCCCTACATCTACGATCAACAAAATTTACATAGAATATTCTTTGTACCGTCTTAAAATAATGCAAAAGAAAACAAAAAAGGGACGACATGATGTAAAATCAATAACTGTAAGTTAAATCAAAGTAAGCATTAGATTGATGATGCCATGAAACTTTTCTCTAAATTGCGAAAGGATTACTGAAAAATGCGACTCGCAATAGTTTTTTTGAGTATGCGACTGTAATCAGCAGAAAAAACTACACATTTTTGATGTATTGTCCAACACCGTAGCTTCTCTACTAACGAATTTATCACACGATAATTTGAAACACCCGGTATACGTTTAATTTCTATCACACTCCCTTGTCTTTGATTTCTTTCTACCATATCCTTGCCTCACTATCTTTCTTTTTATCACTTTCGTCTCCATTTTTTAGTACTTTGAATCCTTCTCCTCCTCCTCTCATCTACTAATCTTCCAATATTAGTTTTATGTACTAGTGTACCCCATACATTTGTCAATATCTCCTATATTCTTCCTTCATTACCTCATTTGTTAGCCCCCTTCTCATTCCGTATGTGAATCTGATATTACATTTACCTCCTCTCCCGTCCTACCAAACTAACTTACCTTTCTCCCGTATGTACAGTTAAGTGCAAAATTAAAGGAACGATCAAACCGTTATAATGTAAAGTAGAGTTTTATTTGATTGACGCAAGATTTGTAAAAATAAAACTTGTAAAAGTAATATTTGTGATAAGATAAAAAGCCATTTAAACGAGAATCAGAAAATAGTAGCAATAACGCAAGTGTTCCTTTCATTATTAAATGTCATAACTTTGACATCTGCGACAAGTTTTTCTTTGTAACTTTTTGTGTAGTTCACTTTTCTAATTTTTCATACCCATCCTGCTTCCTCCTCCTATTTTTCCCGATTTCATCTCCACATTTCACCCACTTTTTTCTTTTCTTCCTGGTTTTAACCATGACGCGGTGTTACATTACATTTTCTTTTCCTTTCCAGCTCTACAGTTATGTATTCTTCATCTCTTTCGCTCCTATTTCTTCAACTGACATACTACATTCATTTATTTTTCGTTAAAACCTCGAACCTCGTCGCCTTGAAAACCAGTTTCTATCTTACCGTTTCTTACAGAACCAGACATACTCATGTGTGGATCTTTATGAATAATATAGATTTTCGTTATTTTGAAAAATCAAGAAAATAATACAAAATTATTTAGCTATTAAAAATTTTAGCAAATTTGACTTGCCAAGAATGCCAACATATAAATCACACAATGTTTGTAATGCGTAATCATTTTGCAATGTTTTTGGTGAATTTTTCAATAATAATAGCGTGTAAGAACTGTAATTAATAATGCAGATTCTTTATTAAAAATAATGAAATATAGTTGGCTATATATTCAATGTATTCATTAATTTTCTTTTCGATATTATATTGCGGCCCATTTTACAAATTGTTAATAAACTAGAGAATCAGGGATCAGTTAATTAAATTTAAATCACTGAAGTCTAAATTTAATATTAACACACTTCAAATTTTTCGGTCGGCGTACTTCGTAAACTCGAGAAATATAATGCCGTAACTTAAAATGTTTGCCATAATTCGACAGGAATGCTTCATTAAGATTCAAAAGGCGGTATAATAACTTTTATAAATCACTTAAAAAATTCATTCGAGTGTCATGAATACATAGGAAGAAAAATTAATTTTCAATTTTCGAAAGTTGTAGGGCGTTATAGCTTCATAGTTATAGCGACATTATAAAATTCCTTTTCGATAAAACTTCCTCACCTTCGCGCCGCCTATAATGAGCGGGGGTCGCGAAAATGGATTAGGGGAGAAATTCTAAAGAATATTTTTTTCTCCGTTGCATCAGGTGAACTGTTGCTGCGTGAAGGGGCTTTTATTTTCTATAATCCCTATTTTTCGTCAATTTCATTTGTCGACGCTTTGTTAATGCCGCCCTATCTAATTTATCTCCACTTGCCGACTGACATTCTCATTTACAAATCATTCGAATTAATTTATCAAATGAATTAGAAAATTATATTCGATGAAAGAGGGAAGAAGGGTAATATTTCTTATTTATACACGGATATGAGATGCAATTAATTAGTAGAGTGAGCCAGATAAGTTTAGAAGACTAATACAAATGTACAATATTTAATATATACAGGCTCATTCTGAAATAAGTCCAAATATTTTGACAGGTAAAATTACATTTTTCAAAAATTTAAAATGAAGATGGGGCCGTCGTTTTTTTTTGCGGATTTGGTCTTGGGTTAAGGTCAGCTATCACCTGTTGAAATAGTGGGATTTTTTGTCAGAATGACCCTGTAAAACATATAATATATATTAAATATTTTTGGAGGAAGTCCCATGCTCTCGAGGCAAAATGATGAAGTATAAAGTTCGTGTATCAACTGAAATATGTTTACAATATTAAATATTTTTGTGGCAATATTTGGTATATTAGATTTAGAATTAGATACTAATTTTATATAGAATTAAACACCATGTAAAACAAGGTTTGGAAATACATATTTTATAAAAGAAAGCTTTGCCGACATATATTCTCTACATTTTCCAAAACCAAATAATAAAAAAAAAAAAAACGATTATGTACGGATCCGTTCTAGTTTCATAATCCTCTGTAGAACTCCTAGGCCTTCCCCGTTCTCGTTCAGGCACCTCCTCCAATTTCTACCCTGCCCCGTTTCATCTAAGGGCTCCCATTTCTTACAACTCTCCCACCAGTGCTCCCACTCATCCTTTCCCTCTCCGCAGAACCTGCATCTACCATATTCCTCCCCCATCCAATAGCCTTTTCCTAGTTTCCACATCTAAGCGGGCTATTAGGATTTATTCTCTCCTTCCGTTTCTTCCTTCTAAGTAGCATTGTATATTATAATATATAGATTTATACGGATTATTAGTGCTGAAGGTACTAATACTTCAAACAAACGATTTCAATAAAATATTCAGCAATTCATTTAGTACTTCAGTGGAACACAATAATATTTGGTTCCTACAGTAATATTTGATTGATAATGCCATCAGTACTTTTTTTATTTGTGAAAGTTGTATGATATTCCTAGTCGATGGCAACATACATCCCATGTACATAAATTAAATGGTCTTCACATCCCACGTACATAAATTAAATTGTCTTCGCGCTCGTTTGCCTTAAATCTTGTAGACTTGATTTCTTGAAAATGAGGTTGCAGCTTGTCGGGACTATCGAAATTATTTAAAAAAATTTAAATGACTACCTAGATTATATCTGATTAGGTTGTGTCGTGGCCGCAACCCAAAGACCACACTATGTAATTGGGTTCGACCTGTTGAGGTGGCAGAACAAAGGGATAAAATAAAATTGTTGAAGTACCCTAAATTTCTCTCAGTGCAGACATTCTTACGCAAAGCTACATATTTATAAAACATTTTTCTCCTTATATACTATGATATTTTCTATGGTAAATAGAAAATAAAAAAATTTATTGTTACAGATATCCAACAATAAAACAAGGAAAAACAAAAATAAAACTAAATAATAATTATCACATTTTATTGTCATCTATAGGTCCAGGAAGTAATAGGCATTATTTATTTGCACTCTCCGCACACAGAAGAGTGGTGTGAACGCAAAAGAAAAGAACTCTTCGAGGACGAGGAAAATTCTGCTAAATGGAATGATCCTGCACCCAGACAAATCACATCCTAGCCATGAAAAAGAATAAGAAGAAGAAGAATAAGAATTAAATTAAATTCGTTCCATTAGAGTTAATTGTTAATAAATGAATAATTAAATTAGTTATCCCTTGTTGTTGACCAATTTATTTAACAATTTTCAAATTTTCAATATACATATTTATTTAAATTAATAAAATTGTTTTATTTGTGTTTTTATGCTTACACATCTACATAAGACAATCACCTCAATAAGCAAAACAAAAAAAATAAATGCATGTGGTAAGTACATTCATAAGAAAAATCCAAGTGTCAAAGGTTAGCACTTGAGAAATTAAAAAAAAGTCAATTTCAAAAATCTAGCCGTAGCAAATATCACAGCAATACATAAACAAAGAACGGTCGATTTTACGGATGTAGAAGTCCAACAAAATTCATGTGTTAAAATTTGTGTTAAGTGTTAAAATACTAGAAAACAGTAACACTAACTAAAATCTGTTTAAAATAATGATCACCTGAACAACGACTGAATCATTAATCTAATTCTTATTATTCCATTAATATTAAATATGACAAAAATTCGATTAACATTACCATTAGCATCAAAGCATTGAGTTTTCATGTTAATTTGTGATATTCACTGCACTGGAGTAAACGAATTAGGCTGAAATTTCAGTGCAAATGAATCTGAAAACGCTATTTTACTCAGTCAGGTTTACAATGTCATTTATATGTTAATGCATTATCTGTTGCGTTTCGTTTAAGGGGTTACTGTCCATTACAACGTTTTAATTTCGCAAAATTGCCATCAATTGGTAATTTTGTATAGAATGGAAAATTACCATTATAATGCAAATACAAACTATGTTACATGAACATGAAAATTATAATTATCTTTAAAATAAATACATATAATGTATATGTAACAAAAGTAACCATTTTTTTTACAATTTGGACAAAAAGTATTTTATTTGAGCATTTTATTTTCATACGTTCATTCGCGAAAATTAAATTACCTACGAGACAATTTAGAAGTAGCCAGAAGAATTCAGTCTCGTCTGAAACGTAAAAGTAGTAACGCAAACGCCCATAAAAATAAATCATTCGTGTGGGGGCGCCCAAGTTCTTAAAACATAAGTTTACATCGGCCGGGAGTTTTCTCATAATTTAGGTGCGAGGTAAGTCCCGCGGGTGCACTGATCCTTCGGGACCAGATAAGCGAGATGTAGGCAGAGTTTATCGTAGAAAACATGATAAAGTACAAGACATTTCTCAAATGCAGACGTGTTGCTGTTTATTTGCTCTGCTCTGCTTGGCGATAACATTCACATATACACATGATCCATCTTATGCAATATCTGATACTAAGTTATTTCGTGATTTACCGGAAACATAGTTTGACCTACCATTTATAAAAGCTAGATAAGATTTAAAGTTGCTGACACTAAATATTTTAGCTGATCAATATACTAAAAACTGGACAAATTAATATCAACTTATAGAGGTTACTAAATAAAGCATCAAAGTATTTTTTGATATCAAAGGTGGAAAATAAATATCGTTGAATACTTGCACCAACAAAATGTGACTGGTCAATTCCGTTAGCACAATTTATACTGGGGTGAGTCGGGAGAATCGCACCAAACTCAAGGAGTGAATTTTATTAAGACGCTGTAACTTGAAAACAAATAGGATATATCAAATAACATTTGAATTTTTTAAAATTATTTTTACATGTAGAATGTAAAAATAATTTGAAAAAATTCAAACGTTATTTGATATATTCCAGACGCTCCCCTGACTCGTTCATGATCCTCCACCATCTCCTGCCACTTTCCTTGTCCTCCTCCTGGTTCACCTGCTCGCATTCCGACCACCAGTGCATCCACTCATATCTTCCCTCTCCACAAAATCTACACCTTCCATACTGGTCTCCCATCCAATATTTGTTGTGCCTCTCCTCATTTCCGCATCGAAATCTCGCCACTATTCTTTCATCACCCAACGTCAATCTTCCTCCTTGCTAATCCGGTGTCCTCCCATGCGTGCATAGTTTTATGTACTTCTTGTTGTACCTGGCCTCCATCATTCGTTCGAATCTCTTATGCCCATCTACCTCCTACCATCTCTTCGACACCGTCTGCACCACTTCCCTGCCCTCTCCTACCTCCCTCTCTAACTCCAACTGCGACCACCCTGCTACTCTATACATTTCGATCCTTTCCCTTTCCCATGCTGACACCGCTCCTGTTCCCTGGCTCCTTCTTACCACTTCCTGCAGGACCAACCTTGTCCAATTGCCCCTGCTCCTCCCTCTCACCTCCAATTCGTACTTGGCCGCTCTCCTTCGCGATTCTACTACCATCCTCTCCTGCCCTGTCTCGTTCAGCACGATATATTCAGGTATGGATCTCTCCAGCCACAGTGTTCTCTTCGTCCACCTCTGTTGTTGCCGTTGTGCCTTGTGTTCCCTTAACCCCCCCCCCCCCCCTTCTTAAAAATAATGCTTCCCCCCCGCCACTTCTATAACATTATGCTTCTCACGCAGCATCTCCATATTGCTAGGTGTTCCTTCCAGCTCCCCTCCCTCTTACAGCGTGTACATCACCTACAACCGGAAGATTATGATAACCGCATGGAATTTTGTCGGTGAATAAATTGTAATCCTCATGTTGTTGACAACTCTCATGTATGGTCGGACGACAATCGCCACGCAACAGTCAAAACACATTTTCAGCACAAGTTTTCGCAAACGTGTGGTGTGGTATGGCTGATAGTTATTTAATTGGTCCTTTCAGTTTGGAGCATCGGCTCACAGGAGACCAGTACTTATTTTTTTTTACAAAATGAATTACAAGAACTACTAGAGGATGTTCCTCTAAACAACGGAATGCAAATGGAGCTCCTGCACATTTCGCTCGTCAACATTTGGATGAAACATTTCCAGGAGTCGCGGTGGTCCTGGTAGTTGGCTTCCAAGGTCCCCGGCCTCACACCATTGAACTGTTATTTATGGGACTGGATGAAAAAGAAGTTCATAAAGTAAAAATCGACAATCGGCACTAATTCAATGTATTAGAAATGTTGCAGCCGATGTTAAAGAAAGGCATGTTTTCACAATTTTTTCGAGTAAGTTAATAATTTGCAATGACGTTCAACAAAAATTGTCAAATTTCTATGGCATTTTTGATATTGCATTTTATTACTTAGTAAGTTAATTTTATCACCTCTGTTTATTTTTTTAATTTTTATTCTTTTTCCCCATAATGGCAAAACTGTATTATTGAACACAGAAAAATACGCTTATTTGAAAATCACACAAAAAATGTATGGGTGTTATTTAAAAAACCAAAGTTGGTAGCCGTGGCGGCGAAACAAAAGAAGGTAGGAACAAAGTAAAAAGGTCATGCATGATAATACACCAATCAACTTTTATATTAAAAATTTTTCATAATTTTTCAAATTAAAAAGTTACAGCCAATATTTGATACTTTTGTTCCACCTGTATATTCCATTACAGCATGTCAACATATACCCTCCCGAGTTTGACTTTTTCTCTATTTTATCTTTGTTATTTTTAATATATTGCCCTAGTGAATAATTCGTTTTAAATACTATCTGAATGTTATTGTTAATTTTCTGGAGAGCTTTTTTCATTTTTATTGAATGTATACCGATGTAAGTTAGCCAGGAAAATTTTTTTGGGCTGTTGTCTTATGTTGATGTTTTTTGACTAAAATATTGTCTATTGTAACTCTTTCGTATCTATTATTGTAAGCTGTTATGTTATAAATGTAATTAAGTTCTATATTAAAGTTTATGGTAGACATAGGAATGTCTATCAGTCTATTAACCATTGAGTGAAACACTGCTAGTTTGTCATTGATCGAGTGGAAAGATTTAGCGTGATTATATTGTCTGTATGTGTAGGTTTCTGAAAAATACTAAATGCTTAATATTGAGGTCTAAGAAATTTACTGAATGGTTAACTTGTTTTTCTAAAGTAAATTTAATTTTTGGGTAGATGGAATTAAATCTCCAGGTAACAATTCCTCCTAATTGCAAACTCGTTTCATTTGATGTGACAAATTTGTTTAGCAGTATACCACATAAAGAGGTTATTGCTAATCTCAGAACGATTTACCCAAATTAACACTAATTCTATAATCTTGTCAGAAATCTTAAATTCTTTAAACACACGTCTGAAACAAAAAGCCCGTGGCTCGCCTAAGTTTTCATGATTAAAATTGAAACTGATATTCAGAAAGTAGGAGAAAAGTAGGAAACTTAATTTGCTAGAAAGTTTAGAAATTAATAAACATAATAAATTAGGAATTTTACTAAACGATCAGACAGAGAGAAGTTAACAATTCGCCCTTATTAAATTTTACTTTTCATAATGGCTAATTGATAAGCCTCCCCCTTTTCATAATTCGTCACACCGGTATATATAAGTTGTGGTTCTCTCTGCATTATTGTACATTCATCTTACCTGACGAAGCTACTGTGTGGCGAAACAATTGTTGTAGCAATACAACAATTGTTGACATAAGTAAAATTCAATAATAAAATATATTTAAAAAAATTGTTATCAGGAATTTCACTTTTTAATTTTGTATAAATGTACAGCTAAGATCACTTTTTAATGAAATTACAGTTCCTTGTTAGCTTTTACCACTTTTTATGTATTTTCTTACAACTTGGCAAATATCGTCGAAAGAATATTCAGCTGCTTCAATTGGAAAATGCTCCTGAAATTCTTCATAACAGGC
>JAFFZR010028683.1:0-11205 GCA_018397195.1 Lethrus apterus | reverse complement strand
TTAACACTATTTACACTTATTCAGCTCATCAAAAAGAATTTAAGTAACAGCATCAATTTGTAATAAATGTTTAATTTCAAAAAAGTCTACACCAGTGTACACTAGTTCAGGATACCAAACACACCTAATGTGTAATGACGTAATGAGGTTGGATTCGCTCCATAATTGTATGACCAGAAAAAAAGGTCCCACCTTGCCCGGCTTTAATACGATAGGTGGACATTACGATATGCAATGGACCACATTAGTGCGTCGTCAAAAACGAGCACGAAATTTAAACTGGAGTCATTCACATTTTAACCGTCTTAAAACTGACCCTTAAATAGGACAATTTTAAATCTGCTATTATGTACTAATTATAAACATGTTAAGTACAAGATTGTTATATGAGCATTATTCAACTTCTAACTTTATATTTCATCATATGTCTCCGTTTAAAATTTTGTCAGTAATTGTTATAAACAAATTCAAAAAGCCATTGCATATTACATGCATATGAATTGGCATTACTGCATAGCCTCTCTCGGAGGTGTCGTTTTATGTATATGGTTTAATGGTTATCTGTCATATGTTTCGTTGTTGAGATAGTTGTGTGTTGTTGGTGTTTCATTTTAGTTATTTGAACTTTCTCTAAACAAGATGCAAAGGAAGACACGGAAAGCACGAAGACAGAAAACAAAACATAGAAATCTGGTACCCGAGAGAAGCTATGAAGTTACATGTATGCCAACTTAAACATAAAGAAAAGCGCATCGCTTTGTAGAATTCAATTAAAACAATTATCACAACATTTTAAAGCGATATATATGCACTGATATAAACTTAAAAGTTGTATAATACTCATATAACGGCCTTGTATTTTAAATGTTTATAATAAGTACATAACAGCAGATTCAAAATTGTTCTATTTAATTTGACACCTATTTATATTAACCATAAGGGTCAGTTTTAAGACGGTCAAAATGTGAACGACTCCTGTTTAAATTTCGTGCTCGTTTTTGACGTCATCACTAATGCGGTTCATTAAAGCAACAATTTGAGCTGCTTGAGTTTCATTCACATTCTTAAGGGCATTTAAGTAATTTAAAATTCGGAGCAGAGTTTTTCTATCTCAAAAAATTAAACAAATTGAACAAACACACAAGATCACTTTAACTGATTGAAATACTGAACACATTCACAATCAAATAACACTTTACCCAAATGACAGTCAAGCTGATTCTCAATTGTTTTAAACATTACTAGCTACTACTAGCCAGCTAAGTTACAAATTTTTAACATTTCTGAGAGAAAATTTAAAGAATAATAAAGTGACTCGATTTTTTTTCTCGCCAGTGTAGTTATTTTGCCATAAAAATAAGCGCAGCTATGATGATAATTCATAAACTACAGCCTTTATTTCAGGAATACATTTTTTTAGTTTGATGCTGCTAACAACTTATTTCCTAGAACATATTTCAATATTAATGAATGTTAATTATCATTCACGAAATATATTTTAGTTTTTCAAAGTATATGTATGCGGTAAATATAATAAACATCGAAGAATTCCAAAAAATTTTGGATAAAACTACGGAATTTATTCTTTATAATCACAACCTTCATATAACACTGAAACATATGGCTAAAAAGTGTTCGACACTTGATAACTGTTTAGTGTTTTCCTGAATACCTTGACATATTTCAGCCATTCTCTCCAAAAAGCATCAGGAGCAAAAATTTATTATTAGACTTATTAGACAGGTACATTTTTGGGCAATATTTTATCATATTCTTGAGCTTCCAAGTCAAACAATATACAGGATGAGTCGGGGGGATTGCACCAAACTCAAGGAGCGTATTCTATAACTAAAAATAATTAAAAAAAAATCAAATGTTGTTATCCGATATTTATTTGTTTTCAAGTTACAGCGTCAAAACAAACATACTGTTTTAATCATTGTGTTCTTATATAAATATCGGCTGCAAAATGTCGAATACGTTGATATTAAAGAAAGGCATGAATCCATCAGAAGACTGCAACTGGCGCCTTTATTAGACGAAACAGAAAATGTTTAGAAGTCAATGGCAGTATTTTTGAACATTTATTACAAGAACGCAGCGATTAGAATAGTATGTAAGGGGAATTTTGTTTTGACGTTGTAACTCGAAAACAAATAAACATAACAACAACAAATAACATTTGAATTTTTTAAAATTATTTTTACGTGCAGAATACACTCCTTGAGTTTGGTGCGATCCTCGCGACTCACCCTGTATAAGTATAAAACAATTGTAATTTATATTTTCGTTAATTTTAACTGGTGTGTTAAAAGCTACATTTACATAAATCGTAAGTAAGATTATTCACCATTTTATACACTTTCACTAGTTGAAAACTGTGATATTTAAAGGTTAATTTTGCAATTGCAACAGCATCTTAATGCATACGAAGAAACTACTAAAATTGAATAAGATGACATGAAAGTAATGCGGTTTTAGAATGTGTATCCATCTTTGAAACATATAGGATATAAATAAAAGCAAATTGTAGTTTACTATGCGACTAACCGACGCCTGTCGAGATTTATAGAACCAGCCCTGGTCATTTGATACAACTCCCTACTAATGTCTTTACGTTATGCGAACTCGTATTTTTACAACATTTTACGTTTTGTATTTTTAATCCTCTTGAAAATTATTATTAAAAAAAGCTTGTGTTGTAAGGCACTGGCTTATAAGAAAATTTCGAATAATTTTATAGTGAAAATTTAAAAATTTGTAGATGTCGATTAAAATTCTCTCGTCGTATGAATTTCCATTTGTGTTGTTACTCACGCACTATAAACGTACTATAAAATAAATTGGCAAGATCATTTATCACATTAAATGAAGTAGAACATATCTCAAATATTTGTTATTGCAATGGATAAGTACGTTCTCAATTAAGCGATTCGATGTTAATGACATTATTTTTCTTGTCTCGAAGTATAGAAATAAAACGGGCCACTTACTTTCCAAGTATAATACAGGGACACACAAACACTAACAATTGTACCAAACTGGTTTGATATTCATCCTCAAGAACTTAAGAGAACTATGGTGAAATTACATCCTAAATATGTTTGTTTTCGTTTGAAATAAAAACATACAACCACTATAACAATTAGTAGTGTAGTAGCTCCAAGGCTATCGCCGTATGTAAATGTTTGCATTAAGAAGGATATAATCTGTAGATTAACATACGATTTGGTTTTGTTTCATTTTCACTGCTGCAGACAGAGAAATCGATTTGTCGCTATGTTCCTCGGTTTCTTGTTGGAACATTAGAAACACTAAACTTTTAGAGAGAATATGGCATCAACGGTAATTGAAACAAATATGCAAGCAATAACAATTGAAGTTCAATATGAAATTTTATTTCTTATTAATGATAACTAACTGAAACTGAAACTACCAAGTTATTTTTAAATGTATTTATTATTACCTTTGTTCATGTTATTTAATTGTGTATATTTAGATTACCTTATTGAACAATGTTGTGGTCACTTTATTTTAAATCGTAGTTTTTATACTTGTCACATACATATTAAAATAGTTTTTATACTTGTCACGTACATATTAAAATATTTAGTTAAAAAAAAAATTAGATTTAAAAGTTTTTGTGTCACTTTATTTTTGTTTTTACACGACGCGTTTCGATCGTTTGATCATTTTCAAGTGTACTGATCTGTTCTGTTTGTTGTGTGTGTTGGTGTGTGTGTGGTTGTAGTGGAGTGTTTGTGATTTTGTTGTTTCAATTTTGTTTAATGCCTTTAGTAGCGGTTCAGTGGGATTGTATGTTTCATCATTTAATATGTTATTTCTATTTTTATATATGTTTATAAATTGCATTGTGTCCAATGTGTTGCCTTTTTCTTGTATCTTTAGGATTTCCATAGTATCCTCCACCCCCCCCCCTTTGTGTCCTGTTTCTATAAGGCAAAATTAGAATCTATATTCCTATTTTTAAACGATCTCATATGTTCTTTGTATCGATCTTCGAATTTTCTTCCTGTTTGTCCTATGTAAATTTTTTCGCATGTTTTTTTTTGTATACTCCGCTGTTGTTGTATATCTCTTTGTAAATATTATGTGAATGTTGCCCATGTTTTCGTTGTATCTTCTTTATTTGTGCTATTTTTGTATTTATTATTATTATGTATTGTTTTAATTGTTTTGTTAATAACGTTTTTGTTGTAATTGTTGTTTGATGCTATTTGTTCGAGTGTGGTTATTTCGTTTTCGTAATTTGTTTTTGATAAAGGCATGTTATTGATTCTATTGATGTATGCATTAAAAGCGGCCTGTTTGTGTTGACGTGGGTGATTTGAGTTTTGGTTTATTATATTATTCGCTTGTGTGTCTTTTCTATATATTTTCCATTCTATTATGTTGTTGTTCTTTGTTATTGTGGTGTCCAGGTAGTTTATTTTATTGTTTTTTTCCTTCAATTGTGTATTGTATGTTTTTGTTAATGTTGTTTATTTCTTGATGTATCTTTTCTATGTTTTTGGTTTCTGTGATGCAATTTTGCATATGAAAGTGCAATTATGAGAAAATGTCGTTTTTATTGTTGATTGTAGAAAATCAAATCCATAGGAAGTACCGTCCAAAAAAATCATATCGTATAGCAATAATTAAACTTCCTGCCATCAAAAAGAAATCTTACATTGATAGAGATTTGAAGACACACCAGAGACGTAACTGTGCTAAAGGTAAAGGAGAAATATAAAAAGAGATAAGAGATACATATTCAATGCAAAAAACTAGAGAGGGTGGAACACATATAAGCGAAAACTTACAGATAAAAATATACCAACAATGATATTTCTCTATGATGTTTCATCTTTCTAAGACACATTTGATGAAAGCCATTAACAAATAGAGAACATCTAGGACAAACTGCTAGCTGAAAATAAATCAAGTGATAGCCAGACCATTCTCGAATGACAGTTGCGAACGAATGATGATATAACATTTGAACAATTTTTATTTTCAATTATATTTTTATTGATGTTGTCAGTAAATTCTGAACTTCTAAAAAAATCTCATTTGATTCCCTCTCACCACTTGTCCAAGTTCAAAGAACGAACTTATCAGGACTGAGAAGTAGAGGTTGCGGCTACGACTGTCTGACGGATGTTAAAGCCTATTCCAGCATACGCTGCAAAGACTAAGGAAAGCTGAAAAACATAATCAGAACAGTCAATCGGAAGTCCAACTCAAAGTAAGAAACATTGTAAACATAAATCTGTGATATAAATTTACAATGTCCCTAATACTTGAACCCAGATCTCGAAATTACTAGCCTACTGACTATATTTTATTTCTTCCCGCGAGGCAGAACCTGTCTCTGATAGACAAAATGTTAGTGACTTACATAAATATAGAGAAGCAACAAGGAACAAAGAGAAAAACATTTTTTTGACAGTTAAATAGAATTCCATTAATGAAGTTAGCATTTTACGCAGCCTGTTTGGCTGGATTTTCAAAAACTCTTAAATGTAAATTGTTCCAATTATTAACCAACCACAATAGCGTAATTTAAATTTGGCGAGATGAGTTTCTGCCTAGCAGGACAAAATAAACTATAGACCAGTAACATTTCTTTATTAAAACCATAAATCGTGTGAGATATATTTTTTGGGAATTATTGGCTTTACATATTTTTTTATTATTTGCTCCTAACTTTGGTCGTCATTGAAAATGAACGAGCATCGACACGGACGTTATAACAATACAGAATAAGGCCTGAAGTGCTATCGATAAAAAACAGCTACTGCTTATAATTGAACAAGACAGACTTAAATATCTAATCATTTTTGACTTGCGTTGAAATTAAAATTCACTCAAAACGTAAGAGCACCAACAACACGTACTTACCGTGATTAATTAAAAAAAGTTTTATTATGAAGCCTTTTACCGCGACCTTCAACTTCATCCTGTAGATGTCAACGATAATATACATTTTTTTAAAAACAATTTAATCGATGTTTTCCATATTCATGCTCCAATCAAGACAAAGACTTTCAACGAATTCAAGCAATCATGGTTTACTGAAAACAAAACTCATTATTCAGTTACGGGACAAAGCACTTCGTGAATTTAAACGTACCAAATTAAATGGCAAAGTCCCTACGTAATCTTGTAACAACGGCTATAAGAAAAGAAGAACGTGAATACCCAGACAAACCTATGACCCGCGGGTCAGACACTGACCCACGAAGGCTTTTTAAATAATCCACGCGTTGATTTTTATAAACCATAAAAGAGAGAAAATATTAAAAAACATAAATGACAACCTTTTTAGAGAATTTTAAAAGTGAGAACCAAAAAAAGGGTTAACTGTCAAGTTTTTCTGTTAACAAATTTCCGGTGTTTCCAAATTATTGGTACCCTTTTTACCCCCCTCTAAGCAACGCCATTGACTTGGTGAAAATAGTGAACAAAACTATGTCAGTAGAAGTGGTCAGACAAAGCAAATTTGGAAAAATCGTAATGACCTCAACATTTATAAACGTAAAATTAATAGTGTTCCCCCAATTTATTTACGTCAATGAAATGAACAACTGCTATGTGACCTCTGATATCAATGCGAATGGACCTGATGTCGGTTATAAAAATTTCTGCACAAACAACGTTGAAAGTCACATTTCTTCAATATTCGATTTTAAACTTTAACAGAACATGAATTATTCACTTCTAAAAGATACCGATGACATGCTTACTGCAACTGATTTACAGCAAATTAACTGATGACGCAATGGCTTTTTCCCGTTGTTATCTATCTAACGTGTCTCACTTTATGGAATTACCTCGACCCCACTTCCATTACGATCTGGTGTGCCGCAGGGCTCAATTTTAGGACCGCTAGTATTCAATATTTACACTAGCTGTATTTTTTCAAACTCTATTCTATGGAATGTTTACTAGCATAGCAAGAACTTAATTCGGAAATTACTAAACTAAATGATGTTTCGAAGAAGCACTGCCCAACAGTCCATCGAAATGAGTCGTGCTACTTTTTTGGAAAGAGAAGAAAGCCAATGCTTTTGAAGTTTGCATGAAAATTAAAAATGGAGATCGAAGAGTTAGTACTTGTTGAATGTGCAAAAACCTTGTAGTTTTGATGGACACAAAGCTGCGATTCAAGGAACAAATTAGGAAGTTAATTGAAGAATCGTATGGGAAAGGAAATAAAGCATGTCTTAGTTCTGCGACCAGGAAGATGTGTGATAGTTAGAGCGCAGACTGCGAGACACATTTTCCTTTTTACTATGGGTGCAACAAATAATTTCACTTTATTAATATTATTTCTTTTATATTCAAAAATTAATATATTCTAGTGATCTTCGAACTTTGACTACTTCACTCGGTTACTTTGTATCATAAAATAATTAAATTAAGAAAGGAGAATAACATTAAGAACTGATGTTCATAATCTAAACTTTTTTGTCATCTACTAACAATCATAATCTTCAAAAGGTCTTTTTCTTATATCCGCCATTTCTCTATGTCATAAATCTATATTGTATGTGCTGATCAATAAACGATATTATTATTATTATATCTACAATGATGGATTAGATTACCAAGAGTCCACTGTATTTCTTTCTCAAAGAGTGCCTTAAATCAAAACTTTATGAAATATGACCTCATTCAACATTTATGTTTTAAAATAAGGATATCAATATTCGCACAGATCTCCGAGTCTTTTAGTAAAGTAGAGAATTTAAACTTGACTTTTAACATTTTGAATAATTATTATTAGAGAAGTTGCACTTTTTTAATATAACAAGATGCTACCAATTAAATTTTGCCATGTTGCATGTTTAAATTCGTGGATGATTTTTCTTCCTGGTTTGGTCTTGACGACTTCTTCCCTTTTTAGATGAATGTTTTTGTTTTTTTTCACTGTCGCCATTTTCGAGTCACAGTCGCTATCGACAAAGAAAAAACCTTCGTCTAAATAGGGAAACTTTCAACAAAGAAGAATTGATACGTTTATTTCAGTCAATGACATTCTCTGAAGCTTTGGCGTTGTGATATTCTACTAAAGGAAAGCTCTAAAGTGAGTTAGAAAAATAAATCATAAAAATTTAATATAACTGTGACTTCAACATAACCTGAAATTCAAAACGTAATGAAAATAACAAAGATTACATAATTCAATGGGTTAAATCTTTCCAATACAAACATACGGCTAATTTCACCAAGGACGACGACAGGCAATCAGTAGCAACAAAGTAACACAAGTTAACAAACCTAACGGACTATGAAAGATGTAGTGTGATTGGATCTTTTGATGTGCGACATATATCAAACGAACCCCGGCACAAAATATACATTGCAGTGATAACCACCACTCGCCATCATCGTAGTATCTGCCAGCCAACCGTATATGAGTATATATTGAATTTCAAACTCATCCAACGAAAAACAATTTACGCTGCTTATTTTCAAAGTGAAACATGCTCGTTTTCATTTTAGTATTATTCAATTTGCTAAAGCGATGCATACTTCAAGTAAAATTGTTCAATCGACAGTATACAATAAAATTTAAAAAAAAGTACCATCTAGCAACTATTATTCTCGCAGTGTGAAAGTTTATATACATACTAGTCGACGCACAGTGGGCAAAAATGCCGATCTAGCTGGACAAAAATATTTTTTTAATGTTTTACTTTCTTAAAAGTAATATCGCAATATTACGGACAAATATTCTAGGTACAAACATTTCAATGTAATAGTTAATTTCGGGTAAGTAACTAGCGGTAATAACACCGTAAAGTTACATATAAACACAAGTAGATTGCTATGTTTAAGGCAGTCTTGTTTTGCATACTTATTTGTAAGCAGTGTTTCTGTCATTGTGTCAAATTATAATAAGCTTATTAATATGGATTCTTTGAATGAAGGTATGCACAAGCATATCTGACTCTAAAAACACTTTTATTTGTATAAACAATTTATATATGAGCCATTGTTGTCAAACAATTTTAATGAAACAAATTACACGTATTTTTTATTTTAACTGGAGCTACCAAAATTTCTCCATCATCCTCTGCCAAGATTTTATCGTCATATTATATGTTGTTTATGTAGAAACTAGCTCACAAAAAAATACAGTCTACTTTTGTCAACCTTCTTTGTTTTCCAATTTTCAGTGTTGGTGTCTTAAATTTCTCGAAAATAATGATTTGAAGTTTGCCAAGAGAAATATTGAGTTATGAATTAGATTAAGTATTAGTTTAAATCATTTAGTACACATTTTATATAATTTTAAAACTTAAACAAGCTTTTTAATACATTTATAATTAAATATTAAATAAATTACAGGCAAAAAACGAAAATATTTTTTCTTAAGTTTAACTCAAATACAAAACATCGTAACTGAAAATACTTTTTATCTCATAGAATAAAATTTAGTAACTAACAAAATAACAAAATTTAAATCTTCTATCTCTTATAGCAAACGATATGTCTAGGGTGTACATTCAAATTAAATCACTCTGTATATAAATCAATAAATTTTCGAAATAAACATATTATTTATACATTAATGGCATATTTCAATAACGTATTAACGATCGTCGGGTCGTGGGATTTTTGTCCAGCTAGATTACAGTTTTGGCCCACTGTGCGACGTGCCCAACCTTGTTCTGCCCAAAAATAATTAGGTATACACATTTTCGTAAATATCTCGACTCCAGTGCCACCTACCAGGCCCAAAAAAAGATAATGTTATAAGAGCAGCAAACGAACATATGCTGTGAATATGGCTTCGATACGCCCAGTGATTTAGGTGTGATGACGTTACATATCAACGTTTTTATATATTAAGATAAAAAAAGTATCTATTGAACAAAATTATCCATTCAAATTATTTAAATATTTGCACTATTTACTACAATCTAATATTTATCCTGCTTTGAGAGACAAAAAGGAACAAAAATTGAATTCATTTTAACTAATCTGACAGAAGAGGATTCCACAACTGTTTTTTTTTTTTATGTAACTGGGATAATTAGATAAAATTTGTATCCTAAAAACCAAATTAAATTTTGTTCACTATTACAATTTAAGAGCCGGACATGTGTATATTAACATGTATTAAAATTATAACCATATTTTATAAATCATTGTGATTTGTGTTGTATTATTGATATTTTTTACGTGATAAATTCATTTACTAATATTATTATGCAAATTTAAAACAACAGTTATTTAGTTATGCAATGTTTGTTTACAATAACTTACCAAAGAGTAATTTTAATTTTAAATTTATATTACCAAGAAATATGGACAAAATGAAACAAATTTCAATACGTTTAAGAAGGTTGCAAATATCATACGAGGATCAGTGACGTGCGTATTGCGTAGCTTGTTACCTTTGTATCCTTTATAATATAGCAACCTTTGAAGCGTTTTAATAGAATCATGTCACATGAAGGCACATCCAAAAGTGATATTTTTGAATATGCTTTTATGAGCATGAAGTTTGCAACAAAATAACGACGGAGTTTTTATGTACAGACAAAGAAAATATTACATTGCCAGTATCTCTGGATCAATAAAGAAAAGCAGCAGATTTCAATTTCATCTAGCTTAGCAACTAAATAAGAAATAGCTACAAATTCCTTCCAATCAAAAGGTAAGCTCGACGGAATCTATGAATTAAACTTAATGATAAGTTTGGTTTCTACACGGCGAAGAATATTTTTAAATGAATGCAGTCTTCATATAAAGGTTTTGAATCAGTCAATGCATTTAACACTTTAATAAAACGTTGTGAATTTTTAAAAAGTGCTTTATTTAAAAAGTTTATTTTTATCAAGATAAAATAATCGATAAAATTAACAATAATTGATTGTCGATTCGAGCGCGGTTAGCTAGTGTTACGTAATTCGACAAAGTATCACGACGTTCGAAAAATGACTAAGTAAGAATCATGTTCGATGAAAAGGAAACTGCCTAAAAGCGTTGAATGTGCATTGAGAAGTGCTTATCTATATTAATAAAAATGAATTTGCAAAATGTCCGACGGAGCATCACTTGAGAACGGCTCGACCGATTTGGCTGATTTTTTTTTTGTTGTGTTCGTAATTGTCAGGACAAGGTTTGTATGAAAGAAAATTTTTGGAAAATCCACGGAAAAAGTCGGAAATTTTTAGCGTATTTTTA
>JAFFZR010028682.1:0-11213 GCA_018397195.1 Lethrus apterus | reverse complement strand
TTATTTCTCGGTGGAACCTCTCACTATGCTCGTCACTAACGTCACCGAGATTCTCCGGGAAAAAGCTAATTATATGTCATTCATTTTTTTTTATTTTTCCAACAGGCATAAATATGTCTCTGAAGATTCATTTTCTGCATTCTCACCCGATTACCCCCCCGGAGAATCTTTGTGACGTTAGCGACGAGCATCGTGAGAGATTCCACCAAGAAATGACCATTGAACGGCGCTACCAGGGATTTTGGGATGAGGGAATGACAGGAGATTATATGTGGTTCCTCATAAGAGAAACTGATTCCAAAATGTACAAAGGACAACACTGAAAGAGTACAATAAAAATAAACGTAGTTATACGCTATAAATAAGGAAAAAATACAAAAATACAAAAATTAAGAAAACATTGAATTTTGGTGCTTTCACATAGCATTTCTACATATATTTTTATCCTAAATACCTTTTTCTTTAACTCTACGCAAAAAACAAGAAACTGGTTATATTTCCACGATTTATACTTTTTCTCCGCGATAGATTGAATTATCGATTTTGATTTGGCCAAAAAAAAATTTTTTTGTCATATGATGGACCATTTACTGAAACTACTGAAACGACTGAAAAACAATATTAGTAACATTTATTTGTGATTCGATTATCTTTAATTTGATGTGCTTCAAATAGTCACACTGCCTCCGAAAAAAAACAAGAAAAAGTTAAAAAATTCATATCTCGAAAACCTACCCATACAAAAAAAAATAATGCAATTTTCGAGTTTGGCGGGCCAAAGTAGACAAGAAAAATATAGTGGCACCTAATGTACAGAATTTTTTTTTTTAATTTTTAAACTAGTGTAATTTTTAAAAAATTTATAACAAAGATAAACAGTCGCAGTTTTTTAATTTGTATGGACGCTAGAAAATTTAGCCTTGAAAGTAAATGCGGCTCGTTATTAGCACACGTACTACGCTGACGTGTGTTTAAATTGTAAAAAAAATGATTGTTTTCTTCGAGTATAATTTATTTAATTTATACATTGAGAATCTCACTGTATTAGTCTGTATTGGTAACTCTATGCAAATTAAGTAAAATAAGCTGGGCTGCTTCATAATTATTTTCTTCCGCGTTTTAAATATTTATGAAATAAAAACGCCTAACATATTATTATAATAAACATTTATGTTACGTTATAAAAGAAAATTTTCTCCACTTTACACTGTTATACTAAATAAATTTACATAGCAAGTAATTATAACAAATAATTTTTTACTGAACAATATCAACGAACAATTACACGTTTTATTACACGAACTTTATCAATATTAGCACGTTATTATTACTATTGTTATTGTAAGCGGCTCGAAACGAATAACCATAAAAGACACGGAATACGTAATTACATATTTACATGTTGGCATACGCGAATATATAATGAAAAACAAATACGTTGGAACAGGTGTATGTAGGTATTTTTAAATCATTATGATTACAAGAGATTGATTATTGTTAAAAATCAAAAGCGAGAATATACGGAGGCGTTGACCTGCTTATGTTGACGAATAATTCTACATAAATTTGTATTTTAATGCGACGTTAACCGTAAAAATTTTACGTTAGGAAGCTTGGATTTTTGAAACAAAAAATTTTGTTTTAATTTTTGTATGTGGTTTGTTTATATGTGGAATTATTTCAATATTTTTTTTTCAAAATGAGAGCCCCTCTGTAATCGGGGATCCCTTCAACACAAGAACACAAGGACAAATGGTCCAAGAAACTCTAATTACGATTATTTTAAACAATTTTATATATTTGTATTCTACACATACATATACAATAAACTAGTAAAATCATTCGAAATTGTGATCGAGCATTTCAACAATTTCGTAATAGAAAATTTAAATAATTTTTACCTCTTCTTGTAAAGATTTAATTAACTCGATACATAAATGTCATACAGATGTAAATTTACTTAATTGTAGGTCAACTTGAATGACTCAATGTGTTACGCAAATCACTCTAATTATTATTAGACAGCATTGTCTTTTAATTATTGACGCCTGTAAGGCCGCATAATGGATAGCAGTATTCCACATAGTTGCCGCGAATCTAATTAGATGTGGTCGCATATTTAATACTTAAGACTATTTTAACAGTAATTAAATTATTTGTTTGTAAATGATATTCCCTCAACATAATTTTTATTATTTTAAATACATTATATTAATTTAACGGACGTATAACTTAAGGTATAATACATAAATTAATTAAATAATTAAAGTAAAATAATAAAATTTGAATTGTTTTTAAAAATTTCATTGGGGTATAAATCCGGATGATTCGGTTCGTAGTTGTAAAGACTTTGTAAATATTGAGTGTAAACGGCCTGGGATCGACGCTCTTAAATGCATTTTAACACGGATTTTGAACTTAAACTTAAGTGAAGGTATAAAACAGAACGTCGTGCCAGGGAGAAATTTTCAAAAATTTAAAATCAAAAATCCCCTAATTTGCACATTCAATTTAAATACAGATATTTATGTTTAAATAAATAAACTTTCAATTTGCAGCTCAACCTATGATGATACTATTGGAGAAGAAATGTTATAGAGTACTATTTGTAAACACTGTTGACAAGCACTGCTGAAACTTTTCAATTGAAGCTTGCGGGAATCAATTTTGTGAAAATTCCTTTATGCCTTCACCTTTGCTAAAAGAACCATCAGACTTTAAAGAAAGCTTAAATTCCAGTTTTTAAATTTTTGTAGTCGTCTATGGTGATGATTTCAAAGCTTCAATATTCTTCTAAAATACTCGAAGCAAATTTTTATCTTCCAATTAATTTTGATCTCAAGCGATTTTTCGTGTAATAATTTTCCAATATTGACGTTGTCTTCTGGCTAATAAATAATATTATTATAGCTATTTATCGCAGCCTTGCCCTTATTTTTATGAACAATAAATTATAAATTACGTTGATAATAAGATTGATATAAATGTCTGAAATTTTATGAAAGGTAATAATACTTAACAATGAATTTGCAATTTCTTGCAAACACATTACACCATTTTTTAAAAGAAATCGTAAGTCTAGTCATGAAATATATTCGAAATATGTATTTAAATATGAATTGTAAAATTTTGCTGAAAAGACTTGAAAAATGAGTTGTAAAATTTTGCTGAAAAGACTTGATAAAAGTGCTATAAAAACAAGGCAATTTTTCCATTCCGGTTTTCAGCCTACAAAAGAAAAACGCCACTAATTTTTGAAATATTATTGTTATTTATTTATATATTTTATTAGATAGTGAGCTTCTCGAGAGATTCATCGGGCAGGGTTCAGCTCAAAGCCATTAAAAAAAAAAAACACAAACTCTATCCCTAAAATTTTTATAAAATTTTGTTTTTTGGTTTCTAGAAATGTAAAAATAAAATTTGGTCAAGTGGCTTAGCCGATTGGTCAATAATCTCAAGGTCTAAGGTTCAAATCTTAATTTGGAATTTACATGAAGTTTGCAATATTTTTGACTTTAAGTTGGTCATCTGACCGACATTCTCATTACGTTCGCTATTAGGTTTGGAATTGACATGAAGTTTGCATTATTTTTGACTTTAAGTTGGTCTTCTGACCGACTATTTTCATTAAGTTGTTCACTTGTTCCTTGTAGTAAATGCTGAAATAGTTTATAACAAATGTAAGTCCGGAACCGAATCTAATTGGGTTCGATCCGATTTACGAAATGTAGGCGAAAAAATAACATGGAATCGTGTTAATTACTTCGAAATTTTAATCTTTTCTGCTGTTAATTCAAAAAAATATCCACAAAAGCAATTTTAGTTTAAAATCAAGACGTTTTCCGAAATGGGCGTTGACTCTACTATTTTATAAAAAAAATATATATAAAAGCTCCTATTTATTGCAATGTTTTTTTTTTGAAACGTTTCTCCGACTCGCCATTATTCTTACACTTTAAAAACTTAATGAAAAGTGACTATAAATAAAAGGCATTTCTCTAACTCTAAATCATGAAAAATCTACAAAATTTATGACAGAGTTTGCTTATTATAACGAAAATGTATTGCTGACGGAGCGTGTGGCCCCAGCAAGGAAAATTTTTGCATTGTTTTTGGATAATTCATTTATTTCCTATGGGTTGGAGTCGATCAATTTAATTTTTATTTTAATTAATTTAAATCATAACTGTTGAAAATTTGCCTTTTTTCGTCCGTTTTCTAAAATTAGGCTTCCAAATGTAACCCTCCATCATTTGAATCGTTGCTTTCTCCATATTCTAAGAAATTCGAAAAAAATGTTTCAATTTGTCAAAAATTGAAATATGGCCTTTGCCTTTATATAATTTAAATATGTAGTGTTGAAAGTTAAGGCTTGAAGATAACAGTTTTAAATCCTTTTCTGCAGTGAGAGGTGTCCATAACGGCGGACGAAGGAATTAAAGCCTTTATTCTCACTGATTGTGAAAATAAATACTTTAAGACTTTGTTGGATTTTAATACCTTCACCGGCCGTTTATTCTCACAATCAGTGAGAATAAAGACTTTAAGACTTTGTTGGATTTTAATACCTTCACCGGCTGTTTTGAAGATGACAAACCTTCTAAGAAAGTGTTCAAGTGTGCTACTATGCTAACTGATAACATTAGGTACAATCAAAAATAGACAATTTTCAACAAATTTTCTGCAAATAATAAAGTGATTATGCGTTGTTTCTGACGGCAATCCTCGCAATTGTTTCGTTACCCACTTCATTTTATTTTTTTTTTAGTTGGATTTGGATAGGTTGCCTTAATTAACAGGGTTTTTGAATATTTAACAAAAATATTTATATATTAAAAGTTAAATATTCAAAAACCCTGTTTTAACAAATTCGTAAAAAATGTTGATATTTTGTTGCATAATTTTTGTGAAAAGATGGGACTTAATTATAATTCATTTTGAGCAATTATTCACAGAAAATTGGGACGTATGGATTTTATTGTATTTGTTTACATTGAGAACAACTTACTTTAAACATTTTCGAAAATAAATTATAAGTGAATATTTTTATCGAGCATTGAGGCATCAAAGTATGTTAGGTTATGTTATAATTAATCGAAGTACGTCCGTCCAATAAACTTTAAGTTAACCAAATTAACTCAAAACTAAATCAACACAACGAACCCTTAGGTTTTTTTTTTACTAGTTTTTGGCACATCATTTTAAGATTCAGATCAATCAACTTTTAATTATTTTAAGCGCATGGAAACTACAATTAATTTGCGGAATTACTTAGTCCTTTAAATACGACTTCGTTATCATAAAAAGGGAAACTGCAATAAAAATAAAGAGGAAACAGGAAACCTGGAACTGTCTTAATATAGAAAACTATCGGCCACTTATCTTCCCTTAATAAATTCTCGAGCTGGTATTTATTCTTCACTGTAAGCTGTAGTGATTTGTGTTCACATATTTCCATTTATATCAATTATGGCTCTTGTGCAACGTACGAAATGTCATATCCGTATAAGTTCAGCTCGCACGGGTCAATACCGTATATTATACTCCAACTTGAAATATTCAGGGCACAATTTAATATTTAAATCCATTGATTTATATAATATGCGGCGAGAATTTCACAAGGAATTATGACATGTCGATAAATGTTAATTCATCGATCATAATTGATTTATGTTTTTCCACGGACATGGACAAAAATGCAGTTAACATGTGTTTACGGACCACGACGTAAGAAATTCCCGCTGGAAAATGTACATACCTACATGTTACAAATATTTTTCTATAAAATTTCTCACATCCATTCTAGAAGAAAGTATGTCGTAAAATATTTAAATGGAACACACATAGAACTGACGACGAATAATAAATATTGAAGGAATTTATCGAAAAGCAATAAAATATTGGGTATCGATGCATCATCGATTTCCATGTCATCAAACAACTTACATGTCTCCATAGATATCGCGTCTTTGGCGGTCTGGTCTAACAAGCACCATAAAATCGATCGATCAGCGATCAATAACAAAAATCAGCGAGATATGAACACGCGCACAGATTTCTTAGTTCACCAGCCGCTCCTTGTACACCGTGTTTATAATTTATAACCGAAGCACCCTTTGTGACCTTTGAATGGAATTTAAACCATATTTTATCTCAATATCGCAAACTCAAAGAAAATCATATTTGAAATATCTATTATTTAAGCATTTAAGGAAATAATACTAAATTTATTTATAATTTATAATTTTTTAATGTGATGTTTAGATGACGAATGCAAAAGATATACAAAAAGTACTAAGGAATTCAAGGCGATTAATTGTTAAGATTTAATTTCAATGTATTTTATTTTCATGCTTCAACCATTGTGTAAAACAATAAACGATTAGAAAATTTAATAATTCCGATAACATATTTAATTCCAAGAAGCTAACATTATTATTATTGTGCTAAAAGACTAATGCACGGCGCCACCTCTCGGTGAGTGCCGTAAGCATTAGTCGGTATCTGTTTATCGGCCGTAGGGATAACCGTACTGACGACGAGTATCAACTCAGAAACCAACGTTGGTCTGCGGATGTGAGTGACTAATGCAAGTTGAGCTCGTGTGTCAAATAAATTATTATTATTAATTCTGCCAGAATTTTTCTGTTCAAAATTTAATAAATCCCTTTAAAATGTCCTATTATGGTCATTTAATGTTAAATTGGTGTAAAATATGGAATACACATTGCTCAATTTGAATTTGATTTCTACTTAAAGCTGACATTTAAAAATTTGTTTATAATTTAACAATTTTTATTTCTACCTCGCTATCTTGAAAATGCCGTCTTCTGCATCTGTTTTAGTGGAATTTTTGTTTGCAGAATTGCTTCATTGCTTCGAATGTCTCATGGCGTTCGTTCACATTTAGAATTTAAAAAATTGCAACAAACAGATTTTTGTGGTTTATTTTGTGTTTCAAATAAAATATGGAGCGAATATTCGAGCTCATTATACCTGCATATTGAAAATATAAATGAAATGATTTATTTATCAAAAAAATGTACAATAGATTATAAGTTAGAAAATTAGTTAACAGCTATAAAAAAAATTTTAAACTTCCTTGCGAAGTTACTAAAATTTTCCGGAATATTTAAGAGCCCATTGATGTTTCCGAAAATTGTTTTTTTTGCAAATTTCTACGTCATATTTTTGTGGTTTTTTTTATCAACGAAGGTAAAAATATCAGATAAGGAAAATGTTCACTTTTACACGCACCGGTATTAAGATATCCATAAATATCGTAAATCTCCATAAGATGATAATCAATCATAATTTCCTTATTTGAAAGCCAATCACGGTACTTTTTTCACCATCTGAAAGCTCATACTTGTGTGCATCTACCATAGTTTCCCCCCACAAAAAAATAAAATGAACATGTTTAAAAAGCAACCTAATATTATCCAACCTATTCTTATCCAAACAAGTCTTATTTAATCCAGTCTTAACCAACCACATTTTATCCAACCAAATGTCATTAAACACGTAGCCTTATCAAAACCAATCTTATCCAGTTAAATTTTATCCAACCCAATCTTGCCCAATCCAATCTTTTGCAATCCAATCTTAACCAACGAAATCCTTTCCAACCCAATCATATCTATTCACGTCTTATCCGAAATTAGAAATGGAAAAGTATCCAAGAATTGGGCCTCCAAATGTGAAGACAAAGATTCACGTCTGTTGTTTTTAAAAAAATTAAGGACTTCAGAAAAACTCAAACATGTTTAAAAAGCAACCTAATCTTATCCAACCTAATCTTATCCAAACAAGCATTATTTAATCAAATCTTAACCAACCAAATTTTATCCAACACAAGCTTACCCAACCAAATGTTATTAAACACGTAGCCTTATCAAAATCAATCTTATTCAGTTCAATTTTATCCAACCCAATCTTACCCAATCCAATCTTTTCCAATTCAATTTTATCGAACGAAATCTTTTCCAACCCAATCTTTACTAACCCATTGTTATCTAATCACGTCTAATCCGAAATTAGAAATGGGGAAATATCCAAGAATTGGGCCTCCAAATGTAAAAACAAAGATTCACGTCATTTAAAAAAAAACTCCCAAAAAATAAAACAAAGCTCGATCTAATAACACGTAGCTTGAACAGAATAGAACAGAAAAGTGCAGATAGCTTCCAGCATAAACCCAATACGGTGCTGGTCTTATAAAAGACACCAAACACAATCCCTTAATTTCTGAAAGAAGTTTTTCCATTTATGATGGATTTAAAGTCCAGTAAATGGGTATACGAATTAATTTAATTTTAAAGAATTTGTTTCCTTTGACTTGGGTTTCATTTGTGTTCGTCTGTGATCTGAAATTAATTTTTTTTTGTTTGGGTTTAAGTTGGTTAAAACGTGTTGGATTGAATTAGGTTGGGTTGCGATATTGATTTTTGGTACTGATATTCAGTTGGTTTGGATGAAGATGGATTTTGAAATTTAATTCCAATAACACCCCTATCGTACCCATTCAAACTCATATGAAAATTTACGCAAAATTCTTGGTTCAAGATGTGTGTTTTCACAATTTCCGTTGAAGTTTTACGGATAAATTCACATATCAAAGACACAAATCCAATCTTAAATTATACACAACATAAAAAAGGAACAAATCAAATCAGTTGGATTTGGTTTTAATTTGTTCCTCTTTTCATGTTGTCTTTAATTTCAGATTGACAAAGCCAAACCCAATTAGAAACCAAACCTAATTTAAAAACAAACCAAAAACCGTGAATATTTAAGACTGTCCACTATCTTTAAACAAAGTTATATTTTGACGTATTTATATAAAAATGATAGGGCATAGTGTGTGCAATCCACCATAGTTTTCACCGATAGCAAAAGAACTATCAATAAAAAAATCAATGTGTTCCAACATGTGAACATGTGAACAAATGCGTACAGCTGGAATATCCAAATTTACCAGGATACAAACCTGGAAGCTTTAAAACGAAATAAAAGATGTGTTATGGGCAATAATCAGATGGGGGCATACTGTGAGCATGTATATTTCGATGGCATATTTATTGCGCCTTTTTTTATGCAAAATAAGTGTAATAAGATACAACAACAAATTTATTGTTTTTTACCAAAAATTCGACATAGTTTTATATTAAGAGCGATCTTAAGGGTAGTAAACCTATGGCGGGAAACTATGGGGGAAACTCTACGTAGTAAACCTATGGGGGTAAACTCTACGCATATATCATTCCATAGCAAATTTCCCACCTTATTCATTCGTAACTACCTTTAATACACCGTTTATTTCTTTTGTAAGAAAAATGTACAATTACCTATGATCTGCAGAAATTGAAGAGCTTTTATTTTCAAAATTTTATAGCAAAGATGGGTATATTTCTAGATTTTTTCTTAATAAATTAAACTTAAAAATCTGTATCGACACAATGTCTTGTGACGAAAACAATTCGAATAATTTTATTTTAAACGGGCATTAAAAGGAAAGGCGTTTTGTGCGTGAATACAGCGTTTTACACGTTTTTGGAAAATTCAAAATTCATCAAAAACATTCGATTATTTAATATTATTTGAACTGTAATATTACAGAAAATCTTCCATAGAAAAATTTCCATAGAAATCATTGATATAAGAATAAAAGCTTAGAGTAGAGCTTTCTGGCCACCGGCCACTGGCCAATATTTGGTTGTAATTTTTTGTTGATTTTTATCGATAGAAAATAAATAAAATTGAAAATAATTTAAATTTGAGAAAAAATTGGGCGATTTTATGAAAAAAAAAAACTATATATAAAATACTGCTTAAAACCACATAAAATTTTAAATCCTCCAAACTTGAACTGTAAAAACCCAAAAATTCCAAGTGCAAATTATCGTCGTAAATTCTTTTTGCTTTCCACGCCTTTTTATTGAAGGCGATGCTAAATAGATTAAACTTTGTAATTTGTCTCAAAGTTATTTATTATTAAATTAAGGAACTTGTCTGATTTGAATGAAACAACATAAATTTATGAACAAAGTAAATAATTAAATGTACTTTGTTGTCAGTAATTTCTTTTAAGTAGAACGTAACTCCTTTTCTGCTAGCGGCGTATTTACTTTATTTATTTTTGAAGTTTGTATTTCATCATCATAAAAGAACCACACAAGAACCGACGAGTCACCATTGCTTTAATTACTTCTAATAACTAAATCTCGAATTACATAACATTTTCTTAATTTAAATTACAACGGTGTCTTTTATACACGTTATTTAAATAATCTTGAGTTTAAATTAAAACTCATGCTATGCAAATTATAAATCGTATTAAGTTAAATAATAACCACACAAATCGTTTTCGTTAGGAATGCAGACATGATACCTACGATATGTAACAAAGTTTGTTAGGTAATATTCTTCGTTAGAAATAGTTTCGCATCGGACGTCTTTCAATTAAAAGTTTCAGTGCTATTTACAAGTCGTTCGAAATCACTCCGAGTCGGCGATAATCACCTTTCAACAGCGGGTTTCGATTTACGAAAATCGAACGTCAGATGTGTCGTCGGTTAAAATATAGCGTTCCATATGGAAGTCAAAGTGTATACAGTCCGCTAATCAGATGTGTGTTATTATCTGGTGGCGTGAGAATTCAACGTCGGTGTTACGCGTCTTTTTCGGAATTTTCTTATTGAAGCGCTAACTCGCGCGCACCGTCATTAAATTTTCTTTGGATAATTTGTGACTACCGTGTAGGTATGTACGTTGATGTAAAGTAATTATTACTGCGCGGAACGACCATTCATTCATTATGCCTCTAAATTAAAATTAATTGTTGCGAGCTCTGTGCGGATATTCGGAATTAATTACACTTTTGTATGGAAAAAGTTACGTAGTTTCGAATTATAGAAATTGCGGCAAACAACCGACATACGGATTGTATGGATTTTTTTTTTTTTAATTAGTGAATTTTATCCCAATAGCAGTTTTAGATCTGAATTAAACTTCTTGAGTTATTTCATTAAGGCCCGTATTCACCAACGTCAGTTAACTATTATAATCTGTAGATTTTATTAAACTCGCTACTAAATCGACAGTTAAACTCAGAATGCAATTCACCGAACAAAGTTAAGGTTAATCTCCAGTTAAATCATGAGAATAAAATAATCCTTAGATTTTTGGCGAGTTAAATATTAAATCTACAG
>JAFFZR010028681.1:0-11217 GCA_018397195.1 Lethrus apterus | reverse complement strand
GTTTCCTGTTTCATTTCCATTTCAAAAATAGAATTCTAAAAGAAAAGCTTTGATTTGTTTGGACAACATTTTTGACAAACGTCAATTTGACATTAAGAAATAAATAGTGGTTTAAGTAAAGACATGCCGATCTTTGTTCATGGCTTACTTTGACTAATCTTTTTTTCGATCTCACTGTATAATAGATAAGAAATTACCCTTATTAAACTCGAAAGTACAACACATTCCCAAAGTTTGTCAATTAACAGGTCCAATGGGACATTATTATATGCTGAAGAAATATCAAGAAACACTATAAGAACGTAATTTTTCCTAGAGAACGATTCGTTAACATCAGCTAGGAGTGAAACGAGAGCATTGGTAGTATCTTTGCCTCTGCGAAAACCTCACTGACTCTCATGGAAAACTGTATTTCTTTCAAACAACCATTTTAAACGAATAGCTAATAATTTCTCCATTATTAGATCTTAAAATCATCCGGATCTTTATTGGGTTTTAAAACTTTTTCCAGAAGGAATGGGATCACAATTTACAAGGATCTTATTATACATATCCAACAATTTAGTAAGAGTTTCTTCAAGGAGGGATGCTTAAAGAGTCCATAACAAATGCCATCTAATACCGGGACAAAAATTTTGACTTATTCAAAACAAACTGGAGCTCAGAAATTGTAAAAGGGGCATTAGTTTGGGACTTGACGATTAGTCCCGGCGGAAGAACGATATTCATGTTCACAGAACAAGGAGTGAGTTTACAAAGAAGAGATAAAAATACTTCATCATCGGAAGGTCATTCGAACAAAGAATCCGAGATATATGAGAACGAAAAACGTTTTACCTTCGCCAAATAGAGGAATATGAAGAGTTTCTATTCAGTGCAAAATTTTGTGAAACACTCTTCTTTCCGATTAAGCAGTTTTTTTTTTTGATTTAGCTATCACTTTTTTAGGTTTTATAAGACTCCAAATTATTATTTAAACAAAACTCTATTGTTGCAGCTTTTCTTTGTAAAAGGATATTATTGCAATCTGAATCCCACCAAACAGCAGCCTTTGATAATCTACGACTATTAAATTTAGGTATAACAGAGTCAGCAACTATTCTAATGTGATCCACATCATGATTATCTACGAAATCATTTGCTAAAGCGGATTGAAGAGACCAATCGACCCTAGCAGTATTGTAAATCCGGGTGGAAGGTTTAAACTTCATATTTAACCTTCTATCTTCAAAAATAATTTCATTAATATTGGAAAGTGATCACTACCCAAAGTATCTAGATCAGCTATACTCGTTATGCGGGCCGCAACATGTGTTTTGGGCCACAGGTTGAGTATGGCCGATCTAGATTAATGTTCCAAGTAATTTTAGGAACAAGGTCAGATGAACATTAAAGGGAGATCAACACAACTTAAACGAGAATCTGGACTAGCCGTAAGAGTTTGTTCACCTGTATTCAAAATACATATGTTGTTAGATGTTAACAGATTAGCTAATCTCTACCATTGTTGTTAATGGCATCACTTTTGGGTGATTAGCATTGAAATCCCCATAAATAGAGTTGATTCAAGAAATTAATAAGCCATTGATTCAAAGATACTGTAATATCAGGAGGGATATAAGTAGAAAGAATCGAGGATTCTTCCTAAGCTGCAGGATAGAATATGCCAAGCTATTATGAACAAGAATAGCAGTGCCACCTCTACCGTCCGTTCTATCCTCTCTGATCGTACTATAATTTTTCATTCTAAACTGAACATTATCCTTCAGCCATGTTTCTGAAATGCACGAAATAGTGATGTTGAACAAAATTAACTAAGTTTTGTTAGCAACAAGACTTCTTGTTGCTTTTTGCATTTCATTGGCAGATGTTAATCATACTTTGATGTTTGAAATAAGAGGTTTCTTAATTTCTTTGAAGGAAAGCTTTTTTTAGAGCTTTGACTTTGAGAGCAAGTCATGTTTAAGTCCAAAATATTAATGGTGTCGGCATTGGGTAGGATAGGAAAATGTTGTGACAAATTTAAGGTAGCAATATTGCCAACGTCAATTAGGTCTGTTTGCTATCTCAAACTGGTGCAACAAAGTGTACACTAAAACGTGCATATAAAATATGCCATCCGAAAGTAACCTACGTATCATTTAATTATAAACAATAAGTATAAAAATTAATCTAGACAAAATTAGTGTTATCCATGTATCGTAGCGTATTGTTTTTAATTCCTCTGATGCTTCATACAACATTCATAACAGGATTTTTTTACCTATGACCTTGGAATAAATATAATTTAATTCTTAACCTCTAGAACTTTACGACATTTAAAAAAAGGTCAGATCATACAATGCACATGTCTGCACTTCCTAACCACCTCAGGAGTCACGAGCAGGTGAAAGAAATGTACACCAGTTACATTCGTTGCACGTACCAAACAAACTTGGTGTAATGCACCGTAGTTAAACGCATAACCTGATGATAAAAGTGTACACCAGTTCAAGACACCAAACAGACATATTCAGAGGAGGCTGATCGAGCCCCCCGCTGTCAATATCCATTACAAACTAAATACCAATTCCAATAAACAAAATAATGAGTTAAAGAAGGGATAATCTTACCAAAAATACGAGGAAACGCAAAATCTGTGGAAATAGGAAAGGATTGGAAAGAAACACAACCTGTCACCATTAAATTTTCTTTTTTGTTTCTTAATTTTATAGCATTAAGTAAGCAACGGCCAACAGTATTGCCAACAACATCAAACTAAAAGCACAGTATGGAGAGAATCACTAATCTCACAGTGTCGGCACTTTGAAGTTTCATGAACGAGTTTTGTTTTTTGTGACCGACAGAGTTGAAGACCACGCGCATGTAAAAGGCGCCAATTTTAAAAGTTATGTATTTATCTCACAACATGTAAACAAAGATACGGAGGTCAGACCAGGCGCAGGTAAACAAAAAAATAAATCTTGGCCGCGACACTAGCGCCAGTGACATTACTGATTCTTTCTCTACTGTGCTAAAAGTCTTCACATATATCTTCAGTTAATGTGAAAACCAGAACTTTATATAAAAAAATAACTTTTTAATCACCTCTTTCTCTTTCTTTATAGTAAAAATCTTTATATGTAAAAATCAAAATATATTTTTAATCAAAAACATAAATAAAACATACAAGTTATTAAATCAACACTCCATCGGCCTCATTTTTCTTACTCATTAATTCATTATGTAATAAAGGTTTATCATAAGACTAAAAATATAAAGAAATAATGGGCGCGGCGCGTTCGTCACATTTGAACAGTTTGTGTTGCGCTTATGATTAGTTTGCGATTGGTGATCCTGAGTGCTGGACGGAAGGGACGGAGTTCGACCCGGTGATTGGTGTGTGATGAACGCGGCGGCCATTATAACAATAATTATAACCTACTGGATTCTCTCTAACCATTGTTATAAACCTTAATGGCTCCATCTGCACGCCTTGGAGAATATTAAAGCTTGCTTCGTTTGATATACAGTAGAATCCCGATTATCCGTGTGCGCATTAACCGTGGTGCGGTTTAACCGTGCTACATGTATAACTCCCATTACTTCGATTTTCCGTGTCTCACGTTATCCGTGCAATAAGAGTTGATTCGAAAATCGAGATTGCGTCATCCTATTGCTGTTTTTTCCGGTGGAACTTGTTATTTGTTGACTTGTATACAAAATGAATAAAAATCGGCGTAAAAGAATCGTGCTGACAATAAAAGAAAAATAGAAAAATTAGACATATGTAATTGGCGCTCTTTAACGAAAATTTAAAATTTTAAATCCCTAGCAACCTCAGTTCAAATTCATTACTTACAAAAAAAAAATATATAGGTATAAAATATTTTAAAATTATCATGACAATATGTTTTAAATATAAATTTTATTATACTTTCAATTATCCATTTTTCAATTTTCCGTGTTGGATTCGGTCCCGATGTGCACGGATAATCGAGGTTCTACTGTACATTTTAAATTATCCGTATCAATATTTCGTTTTAAAAATCATGACATTAGATTATTAGTAAGAGTTAAGTAATCTAATTTGTCAAAAATCAAATAACACACGTGAAAAGTTTATTGTGAAAATAATGATGTTACATCTATAAAAAACACTAAACAAAGAAATAAAAAAAATTAAATAATTAACATCTCAAAATACATAAAACCAAACTGAATCCAGTTAATAAGAATTATTTCAACTTTGGGGATAAAAGAGCATGAAATTGTATGAAATTGATTCCGGCAGTGTAGATCAAAACAACAGCTACCAAAATATATAAAAACATCTTCTTTATTATGTAAAGTTAAATCGCTGCTTTGTTCCAGCTCTCTGGTATTCTTTTGATTTTCCAAATCTTTCCTATTAAGTCAGTGACTTCTTTTCTTACTGTGACTCCTCCATATTTTAGATTTTCCGCTGTAATATTATTTCCACCCGGACTTTTGTTGCTTTTCATACTTAAAATAATTTCTTCAATATGTGCTTCGATAGGCTCTTCGAATTCGCTCCTTTTTCGATCTCCATTATCTCTTTATCTTCCGCATGCTCTACTTCTGTTGTTACTGTTAGTAACACTTAACACAAAAAGGAACGATATTAAAGAATACTGAAAGAAACGCTATTAAAGAACAAGAAAAGACATGAAAACTTATTATATGTCATAAATTTCAATTTTTTTTTATTCTAACTATGACAACGATGTTATATTTTCTACAAAGTAACATTCCGATTTAAAGTTATGTTTGTGTCGGAATGAAATATATTTTGGAATCGACGTTTGAATTTGAAGACCGTTGAAACAAATTTTATGAACGTTAAGCAACATAATGAAGCGATAGATCAAATAAACTAAATCGGTTGCACTTAAAAACTTATTCACAAAGTTGATCAACGTATCGAAATTCTATCCAAATTAAAATTTAAAAATTCTAAGAAAATGTCCAGAAGTAAATCCGAGTGTGCAAGTTAAACGTGTACTTGAGGATCAAACCTGGCAATCAAAGTCGAAACAAATTTCTGTAATAAATAAAAATTTAGACATCAATTGTAGAACAAATTATGTAGAAGGCGTACGTTCGATAAGTTTAACATAGAACAATTGAAAATGTGATATGTAACAACAATTCAAATACTTTTATAAATACAGCATTACAATTACGATTACCAAGCATAAAATTAGGATTACCAAGTTGCCGATATGAAGTTATGATTGTTGTAAATTTTTCTTTTGGAACTTGCACATATTTGTAATTTGCGTCTCGAAATGTATTTTTACAACATTGGCAATGTGTTTTTATAACTTATCATACAAATCAATCGTCAAATTTGGTTTTTAAGTCTACATAAATGTAAAATCTTACGCCTAACCTCACTTTTATCGACTTGATTTTTTTCACTGAATTAATCAATTTTTCGCATTGAAAACGATTATTATGATAATTATGTAACAATATCTAATGATTTAAGGCATTTATTGCAATTAAATCATTAATTTTATGTAAACAATCCGATCGGTAACATTGGTTTTTTTTTCGTGACTGGAATTCGTTCTCAAGTCGTTCTTTTCCATCTCGCTCTTGCTCGGTTCGGATGTGTTGTTGGTTGTGGGGGTGACAGTAAGCCAAAATATTGGTTTAAATAATTATTATTTGAATGGTTTAACGGTTAACAATTTATTATACAGTTTTATTTATTATTTTTTTAAAATTCTGGAATTGTTTTAAGTATTATTTTTAAAAATTTTTGAATTGTTTTATGTATTATTTTTTTTAAATTTTGGAATTCTTTTAGGTATTATTTTTTATAATTGTTTTTTGAAATGAACTTAAAATGCAATTGTTTTATGTGTTGATTTTTTAAATATTTTATTATGTTGCGTGTGTTTATTTATTGATTCCTTCATGTTATTTCATTTTGATTATTGTTCGAAACATTGTTTCCTATTATGCCTTTATTTTATTGTCTTGTTTATTAATATTTGATTTATAATAGGTTTTGCTTATGTTTATTTTTTTTGTCGTTGTGTCGATTTGAAAAAACTCAAATTTTTGTTATTTTATTTGGTCTATGCGATTGTGCGAAAAACGTTATACCCTACACGGTGGTTATGTGCTTAACAGAATCTCGAAAACTTTTTCTCGATTCTGTTATAATGCACTTACCAACCAAGAAGCGTAATATACTATAATGCGGTATAAGAATTAAAATATGTATTATTAAGGCATAGGCAACATTACATTTAAAAGTCGAAGCTACGAGCAAATAGATGGTTCCTTGAAGCGCCATCCCAAATAAGTTCGGTGAACTAAATTTAGCGGGAAATTTAAAATCTGTATTGTACGTAGATGGTCCATATTATAATTATACAATTACTTACCGTGCGTAAATGTGCGCAAATTATAACATATCTGAGAAAAAATTGTTTTAATGCAAAAGATAATTATTATCAAATTTATAGTACCGCGAATACAAATGTTTATACAATAACACAATAACCAATACCAAATAACTACTATTCAATGGGCCAAGAATAGCACCCCAGTTAAGATTTATGGGAAGTTATTCTTAGGTACTTGTGAGAATTGAGAATTTATCCTTGGCAACACTGCTAGGGTCACTGATGGTCACCGGGTTGCTTTTGACAGTCTGCTGTGAATCGAATAAGCTTTAAATTGCTTTTAAACTTAAGATTGGATTATGTGAAAATTGTAAATACTTAAATATAATATATATGCCACTTATTACTAGTGTTCATTGGTAAATACTTGAATCTGTAGTGACTAAAATACGTACTGTTGGAGTTAAAATCTAGGGGAAAACCCTGAATTTGTGCATATAACAATAAATGATTTTTTGTTTTGTGAATTCCAAACTTTAAATTTATGCATTTTAGTAAAAGTGAGTGATTTTGTGTTTAGAAATTGATGACGGGTGAGTAGTATTGGGTAAAATTGCTACCTTCATATATTATGTATTTAGAAACAAATTACATAAAAACAACTGCATTCTTGAGTTTTTGATAAGACAAGATTTCAACTGTATAATAATATTTTTTACGACATACAAACATTAAAGTATATAGTGCATCTCAAATACGAAGACCACCTGTGGGGGTCTCGTTCAAGTTATTAGTATCATACCACTTCAGTATGTATAAGTTTTCGCAGATATTCTCTAACCAAACTGTATTTCTTAATATAAAGAGATCCCAGCAGTGGGATCTGGCTTACACCCACATATCAAGTGTGTATTTTTAGAATGGGATGTTGAACATTGAAAATTGTGTATCTGCACATTATTTCTTCCTATTTTATCTTGCAAGAATGGTAATAGAACATGGATTGAGAAAATTAACACACTTTCAATGATGTCAATAACCTAGCAATTGATTAAATTTTTAATAGAAGTTGAATTTTGCTGCATACATTTTTCGACTGATTTTTAGTTACTATCACAACATCATGAGTGACAGCTAGCAAGAAATTGGGGAGGTGAATCAGTATTTTGTTTACTAAATCCTTTGCTATTTAAATAAGGTGACCAACATTTCGAATTTCAATGGGGAATTTGCACATTTTTTTTATTTGCCAAATTGATAGAACATTAAAAATTAAAGTACCCGTATTTTTTATATTGTTTTTTGACGAAAGATGGAGGCAGAAAAAAATTAAATTTGAATTATAAAACGTCCAAGTAAAGCGTGACGTCATCGGCCATACACAAATGCATATTGCAATCATCCATTTGCTTTTATCCTGCTTGCTTCGTGTTAAATGTTTTTTATTGGGGGTTTTTAGTTTCTAATTCTTTTTTGTGTATATTTAAAAACAAGCAACATAATCGATAATTCGATAATTATTCATAACAGATCATCAGTGATAGATGTGACGTCACATACAACTTATCGTTTTTCGCGTGCTTATAATATGCTAATTTTTAATAATTAATTTTAGCCATATATGTAACTTTTAATAGTTTTTAGCAGATTATTTGTTCTTATCACATATATTTATGTGAAATAATGTAGTAAACTCACTTTTCCACTTTAAATAATATAATAAAACACGACTTCAAAACTGACGTTCTTTATTCTGTTCACACCAGCCATAATCTTCCTCTTCTAAATCCCTTCCTTACCAGCCCGGCACTACCAACATAACCATTTACGCGCCAAATTCAAATTAAAAATTGAAATAATTAATAGATATTAATAAAACATGCAAGTTCCCCCTTACGGAGCGAACCCAACCCATAACCTATGCACAAAAAATGTTGGTCGTTGGTCACCTTAATCACCTTAATTTAAAAGGATGTCTAAGAACGAGAATGCTGATTTTGAAGAATCAACATATGGTGTTAATCGGGGCAACAAGAATTGGTTACTAATGAGCAGTGAGAATTTCAAGAATTTCATTTTGAGAAATTATAATTGAATGCTCTAATGATGATTGGGACTTCCTATTCTCAGTCTGGTTTTCAGACAAATATTCACTGAACTAAAAAACTACCCAAAATACTGGTCTATTGGCATAAGAAAATTTATATTTGTGTAGGAATTTTTAACAATAAAAATAATTAGCCTTTTTGAAATAGTAGTAAATTTAATTATATATTTGAATCTTTTAATAAATGAAATTGTCTCTGCATTAGAAGAAGCAGTTTATGAAAATCGGGTGGTCTTGTTTCAGCAGGTCGGCTGTTCAGCTCATTTTTTTTATTTAAATAAAGCGACTCGTTTTTGTGGTGCCACATTTTACAAGTTAATGGGTGGTATCTTTACGGAATGCTTTATGATAAGCTAGGTAGTTTACTAATTGGTGTAGAATGAGGATTTGTTCGAGTATTTGTTATAAATTTATTTGTTGTTGTTATTGTACAATTTTTAAGTATTACATTTTTTGTTTCTGCAAATTTTCTTAATAAAGCATTGTGTTGTGTCATGGTTGCACCATTGTAAAAGGAATATAGATAAATACAAATTTTTTCACTATGTCGCAGATTAAAACTATCCTACACATGGTATATTTTAATGTATTTAATAAATATTTTTATTACATATGATGTATTTTATTGGTTGAAAGATCTTTCCAGGCAATTATAACTTAGAATTTGACACAATGCAAAATATGTATTTGATTTCAAAATATTATTTAACGAAAACATTGTATTGTTTTGTTAATAACATGAGAAAAGTTCAAATTTTTTGCTGGTACTTGATCGTAATTGTCACCAGACGTCAAAGAAGTGAATTTCATTGAAATATCACTATGAACATTTGTTGCATTAAAAAATTGAACAATGTATATCGTTATTTTCAACTTATAACATTAAGTTTTATATAAACATTACTGCCAATTTGCCTTTACCTACATATAATTATTATTTATATTTATTATTATTTTCCTGGGCGCCACTGTATTGCTCTAGTTGGTTTATATTTTTGGATGAATAATTTGTAATAATTAATAGACTAATTAATAGATTAATAAGATGTTATTACTTCAGAATATTTTATTTGCAGTTTTTTTGTTCTTTTAATAATATTAATTTGATTCTCTAAGAAGTTCACTGTACATAAGTACTTAATTTTATTTTTAATTAATGTCAGTTCTTGTTTGTTATTAATCAAGAATAAAAAGAGAAGTATAATTAATATTTTTAACATTCAAGATCAAGTTATTTGTTTACAAACTAATGTGCTTTGTACTTTGTATTATATTCATCTTAACCACAAAAATATTTTGTATTTTATTTTTAATAATATTTTTGTGATAATTTTAACCTGGTTTCCTGTTTGCTCCGTATTTAAAAGCCATACAACACAAGGGAAAACAGTAGTATATTATTAATGAATTGGTAAGTGTGCATTCTTAACTTCTAGTTAATAAATTTGAACAATATGTTGCTCGATTACTAAAAACAATGGCAAACCTGGAATGTTAAATTAAAAATCAAATTATTGAGTTTGAAGTGAAGAATGTTTTTCTAATGAGTATTTTATTTTGACATTCCAATATTATTTATCGGAAGCACCGAATAAATTTTATTCTAACTGAGGTTTCAAAATGACTATTATCAAATGATATACTTCTTTATTTGCATGTCGGACAATTTCTTTGGCTAATGTCTGCTTATACTTATACTTAAGGCTAACTAATTTAGATAGAATATCTTTGGGAATTTGAATATCGGTCTCCATACTCTTGGATCCTTCGTAAGATTCCCGGAAAGATGATTTTGATGACCATACAAACTTCAGGATCGCCTTGTACTGAAATACTTTGCTTTCTACAGTAATTTTTGTTGTCAAGTACATATTACTTAGTTTATATCCTATCTGTTTCTGTTCATTAAAGATATGCTTACACTAACATAGACGAAGATCTAAATATACAGGGTGAGTCACCACCGACGGAACGGAGTTTCAAGGCGAAACGGCATATATTCTCCAACTTCTGTTGCAGGTGGATTATGTAAGTCAATAAGGATTACATTTTAAAAGTATTTTCAAATATACAGGACGCTCCAAAAAAGAGTGACATATCAAAGATATACTTTTTCTTATGGAACATCCTGTATTTCAACACATTTTTGAATTGTACGTAAAAAATAAGCCATAATTTCATAGGGGGGACCCTATATCTAAATACTAAGGGTTCTGATTTATTTCGATTTTTCTTAAAATGTAAGGTTTTCGAAAAAAAAATATTACCCCCAAACGAAAATAATTATGACAAATTTGCTTTTAGATCTAGATAATAGACCAGTCCCTTAATTTATTTAGCAATTTACTACTACAACTTTTTCTACGGGGTGTTCAGAATTTTCATTACCATTATTAGCAAATTCAAATTGTAATATCGGGCTTATTTTAAATGGAACATCATGTATTTTATAAGTTTATCGTGCAGCAAATTTAATTGTCTTTCAAACTGTATGAGGTTTCCCTATACCGAAATCTTTAAGTTTTGAAGTTATTTAGGTATTTTGGAAGCACCATCTAACTGCAACCATGTTTTCCGTCTAATATTTAAAGGAATATTTCCTAAAAGTGCCCAAAATATTGAGTTTTATGCAGTATGCTGCATTATAATTAATGTAATCAACGATTATGGCGCGATGACTAAAATACACAGAAAACATTTCTGATCGAGACCGTAGTAACTTTTGAAACATTTATAAAAATATTT
>JAFFZR010028680.1:0-11228 GCA_018397195.1 Lethrus apterus | reverse complement strand
TAGCTCTTTTGTTTTTCATTTCTGGGATATAGTAGTATAAGAAGATTTTGTGCAACATTTCATTTTCTACCGACTGCTACATAAATATACAGGCTGTTCGATTAAAAAAATCTTGTTATCTGACTTGGCTCTGAATTGTGATGCGCAATTGTTTTTGTTGTGTGGACCATTGTAATCAGCGGAAAAATCACTGCATCTTTGCTAATTTAACCGACTCTGTAGCTCGAAAAATAACGAAGATAGCAATAGTGCGCAGATAACTTTGAACAACCTGTATATCGTTTCTATATCACAAAGAAATCGCAAGTTCGTTTGACATGAAAACACGATAATGTTTCTGGAAAAGTCATTTAGTGTAATAAAAAGATTTCACCGCGGTTTGTCACTGTATCTAAAATTGTTCAATGCCAATTGCACTTCATTTGTTGTTCTAAAAAAACTAGTACCATTTTCTGCACAAAAATGAGGTGGCTGTTTTCGACTATACCTTTTAGAGACTTAAGCTTATCCCGGATTTTATGGATTATCGGTGGCTGTTTTTGACGACGCTCGCTCCTAGCGTAGTGTTGATAAAAAACCCTGAAGAGTTTGAACATTTTCTTGGAGAAGCGCGTTTTGGTTCTAAATGCAGGGAAGCACGAGGTTACCACAAAAAATAAGGTTTTTTTGATAAACGTGTTCGCTATGCCCTGTAGTATTTTTTATTCCTCCACGCTGGAAGTTTTGAAAAGGCTGCAATATGGATTGTCAAATTAAGATGTGTGGAATGTGTCCTACGCAAAAGATATTTGCTCCTTGCGTTGGCAGAAGTATTGGTGAGTTTGAAAATGTGTAGAAGCGTACTCTTGTTACAAATTCAGCAAAAATGTGGTTGACGATATGCTGAAAATAATGAAGGAAAAGGAAGTTTGTTATGGAAGCGATTTCATTTGATGTACTTTAATTGTTCATAAATAGGTCTAATATATCAAATGTTATTCGTCTGTTTCGTATAAAAGAAATTTAAATGCTAACTGTGTAAATGTTGTTTCTTAAAAGAATTGGAAACCTTACATTTTTAAACTTTATATATAATTCTATTAAAATCATAACAATAAAAACGAAACACATACTTTAGTTTGAAATTACAAATAAAATTGTATTTTACGAACCTGTTATCAGGAAGGTAGAAAGATTAAGAGCTTTGGGATTGTGGGATTTGGGAAAATTGGGGAAAATTTTGAGAAAATTTAATACAAAATATAACCCAATTAAAAAATAAGTATATAGAAATAGTGATAAGTAATGATTCATTTTTCTTCAGCCAGTCATGATATCAATATTCATTCATACTCTTTCCAGTAACCTCTCCAGGGCTTTTAGAACTGTACCGAGAACAATAAAATAATAAACACAAAGATAAGTCACTTCCTAGACCAGAAAATAAGCAAAAACAAAATACTACTGAAATGAAATACAAATAGACTGTCACAATATGCGTCCCAAGTTACATTCGGAAATGTAAGTCACAATCGGGAAATCTCATAGTCAGATAACTTTTTATCCGTATTATATTTCAAACATATTATTAAGAAAGCTCAGGTAAAAAAAGTATTATAGGAGAGACTGGAATTAGCATTAATGTGCATGTTATTCTTTAGTGCACGCCTTCAGCCTTTAGATTATTATCTTCATCTGGAACGTTTTTATGAAATGTGTAATATACAAACTTTTACACAAATATCAACCAACCTAAAAATTAAAGTAACGAGAAAATTTTTGCAAAGCAGAAATTTCCAAGAAATTACCTTTACATAATTCCTATTTTACAAATTCATAAAATATTCAGTTAATATTGTTAGAGAGAAATAAACTCCAAAGAATTAACGCTCGTATTTGAAGCTTGGTACGCTAATGAATAGCATGGTAGGGATAACCTCAACAGTTTGAACAATCACGACGCGTGTAATATAACGAGCACTCATGTCAACATTTCAATTACCGGCGGAGGCAAAATACCTTCGTCTCGAATTGCAAACTCACGACGATAAACTTATATATGTGTAAAGCAACGTGGAAGACAGAGATCATTGCAGTCGCATTTGTCGAATAGCATTTGTAAGTGCGAGTAGGTAATTTCTATACTGGATTTATTCAAATGTGCCCTAACGGGATGACGATGGATGCCCGGAGTAACGCTTTTGCTGTAATTAGGTAACGGGTGAACACACCATCGCTATTAGCCTGAAACACGCTTAATGTCAAGTGTCTCATCGTATCAAAAATGCATGGATACTTTTAAGTATACTTACTTACCAACATAGTGACTTATGCTACACAGTACACGTTTATGTTCCATACTTATTGTCAAATAGTTTTGAAATTGATCTGTAATTATTGTTGTAAGTAACAGCTTCTGGCGAGCCAAAAATTCGAGCCACTTTAATATTCTTTAAATTTTTTCTCTGAAATGATCCAACTGTTTAAAACTTTAATAAAATCACTTTGTAATTAACTAATTTGTTAACAAATGAAACATTGGAAAGCTCATACAATTAATAATAATAATAATAATAATTTAACACGTTTAAAATCCTATCCGCCAAGAGTCGAATATATGTCCTAAATATTTGCATGATACAATTTAGCGCTACTTAAACTACTACTTCTACTTACTACTACCGTCAAATAGAAAATTTATAGTAGACCTCGTTTCACTCCAGAACTCTGATGCGTCATCAATTGATCTGCGCGAATAGTGAGAGAAAGTTCACTGGCGAAATTAGGTTAGAATTATTTACTTATCAAATAATACCTTTATATAAGTGCACAATAAAAGTTAATGTCTTTAAAAAAACTAATTACCATGTAAACATAAACTACAAACTATAAAACTTACCAAAAACTTATATAAATAGCAATTGGAAATTATGAACTATAGCATGGATTAAAATGTGCCAAGTGATGCCAACCAGATCTCTGGAATGAAACGAATGGTATTATATCAACAGAAAGAAAACAATTATACGAACACACACATTTTGTTTATGCAAAAATTTATTTACAAATTCAGTATTTCCTAGTCACTCATCCATATTTAGACTCGTCAGTGCTTTCTTCCATTTTATTAATTATTATTTAATTAAAGGCTTCAGGAAATAACTTTTTAACAGATTCTCGAATTATTAAATACATCTTCCCTCGCAAAAATTTTAATCCATAAACAGAAGCCGGCATGTAATACCAGTACATCTCCGCATACTTTTTGTGGCGTATTTGAAAGCATCATCAGAAGCAATTTGATGACGTCATAATGTAATCTGTAAATTTACAAACAACCGTGAATTTATAATTTTGTCTAAATTCTAAACCAGTTATATTGATTTTGATTTTTGAAAAAATGACAAGCCGTCTACCAAAAGACCCATATTTTTCTTAAAATTGTTTTTACATCTTTTTTTATTCTAAATTTTTTTTTCTTTTATCAAATTGATATAATTATAACGGTACTAGTGGTTAGCACTGTATTTTTGTGTTTGACGAATGAAACACAAGTATATAACGTGGAAGCAGCCAAACTGTCGTGTGAATAATTTTATATTTTGTCGAAAGGATAGTGGGTTTTGAAGATTTTTAAAACTCACATACAACAGTACACAAATTGCAAAAGATTTTCCTCCATAGCTATGAAATAATTACTTCTCCACTATAATAAACAAGTATTGAAAGCGAATACAATTATCTCCGCACGCATAAAGTGTAATATCACAAAACATAAAACAATATTATAGGCCGTATCGAATATTAGTTTATAGGAGGTCGTATAAAAGGTTAATTAGGAATCCGGTGTAAACGCCATGCTGCAGCCTCGTGCTGGACAATCTGCGGTAAATCAATCCAGAATGAAGCATTGTTTGATGGCAATGGCTGTATAAATTATGAGATCATTTGAGTGGAATGCGATGATATAAGTCTGCTTTTAAACACACAGGTGTATGTCGTACATCATGTTCAGTGTTTTGATTTTATTTTCAACGATTTTGATTTTTTTTTTTTTTAATTAACGTCTTTTATAATAATTATTATAATTTGCTGTTTGCGGTTGAAATAAATAAATTAGGAATATGAACGATTCTGAATCACTTAAATATCTTACAACATTTCTTTATTCGCAAAATATCCTTTTACTAAAGTAAATAATTAACGTTTTAAAACGATTTTTTTAGTTCTTATGTCAATTTGACACAAAATGTAAAAACTTTATCAATAAATTTCACAAATCCTAAATTTACACGCTAGTTCTTATGTATAAGACCGTATATCGTTAAGTAAAAAGAGTTTATTAAATTAGTTATTATTTTATTAATTATTAAATAGTTCATGATGAGCGAAATACAATTTCTGATCGCAGTTTAATATAAACATCAATGCCATTTTTAGTATGAATGAACCACAAAAGTAAAATATCAATATATGTATGCAGAACACCAATTTCACAATCATTGCGTGTATAAGTTACAATAGTTTCCTTTGCTGAAATATCACTAATCTATTTTAAGAATAACAAAAAAATAATAATTTTTGAAACCGCTTCAGTTAAAAATAAATATCATTTTAATTTATTTTATATTCGATTTATAAAATTGACAAGCTAGCATTTTTCTTCAAATAATTGAAACTCGGACCGTAATTGACCTCATCGAATACATTCGGGATGTGTATTTGTGTACGTAGTCCTTTATAATTCCCTGTGTAAAAGACAATCGCAAGGTTGAAATGTGTAATACGTCAGCTTCAGAGTACGAGTCGGTGCAATATTCTTTCGTGTCACAACGGACGTGTAGTATGGGACTGGGCTGAAGAGACATGACATGTCCGATGCTGTCACAGACAGATGAAACTACAGGATCTCTCGTCATCGCAGGAACTGTCCTGTAGAGAGAGAGCTGTCTAGCGGCGGATCCAAGCCTGTCCACCCCCACCCCTGCTACCCTAAAAGTCCGGTAGGAGGGGTGCGTCAAAGCCACTCTAACTTTTGACTGGTTTGGGGTAGGGTAGCTTAGATTCACTAAACAGTGTGTATTTGGCCGCAGTAGGTTGCGTGTGCCGGCTCTATGGTTAACTGTTCCGGTGTGCGTTCGCAACATAACATTGAGCTTTTCCCGACGAGAAAGCTTTTAGCTTACGAAAAACTTTCGAGCACGTGACATGTCATTTTTGTGGCTAGTGTAAAAATGTTTTCAGTTCGTGTGAATGAAATTTGTGAATATGAACGGAGGTTTTAATTAGTGTTTTATATTAAAGCAAGGTCAGTTTAATTTACTTTTTTTGTGTGTTGTTTTCACTATCTGTTAAAAATAATTTGTTATTCATTCATTATTATAATTATAAATTTTGCTATATTAGTTTTCATAAATTAGAACGATATTCAGTATTTTTTTATTTATATACATTTTTACCTATTTAATTAAAACAAAAAAATTTAGAAAATAAAATATGATTAAATTGATGGTGGCATACAAATTATGTTTATATAATTCAGTGGTGATTTGCGTATGGCGTAGATAAAACTTTGGACTTTTTTACATATCACGGCGATAAAACCAGAAAATTGAAAAATATGACATATCAGCTTTTGGCAAATCACCACAGAATTGTTATTCAGAAATATTCACTGTCGAATTATTTACTTTTCACATAAGGAACTTAAATGGTAATGTTCGGGCATTTTTATACAATCGATAACGATGAAGTAAAATCGTAATAATAGAAAAGAAGTATTTTTAAACCGAACTAAATGTACTTAATAACCCCATATGCGGGTGTACATCAATTAATCACCTTCATGGGGCACATTAATCATATTTTACCAATCAGTGCCATAAAGTTTTTTATTACACATCAAACAATTTTACAAAAGTTTAGTATGAAAATATTATGAACAAAGTAACTAATTTTGTTTAGATATTTGGGATTGTTGGCAGTATTGAAATTTAAAAGTCAGACCAACAGACTTTTCCCTTTTCCTTTCTTTTTATCAAAAAGTAAATAAAACAACAGCAGACCAACAAATAGCCTTTTAAATGTCAATACTGCCAAAAGTCCCAGATATCTAACCAAAATTTAACAAAACGGTACCTCCTGGCAAAGAAAACAAAAACAAGTAACTAAACTTCCTCCAAATACAAACGCAGGTTGATTGGTTTTTAATTTTTTTTTTTTTTAATATACCCCAAAATCAATTTGGTCAATAAAATATTTGATGGACTTCTAACAATAAAATTAAATTCTTTAGATGTAGTGTCGACACAATATTTTAATTATTTATTACCCAATGTACGTATTATATACGTGCAGTTTTGATAATAGTAAAAAATAATAACAAATATTGAACATGCCACACATTTATAATTTGTCAATGTTGTAAAACTATTTGATGCTTTTCAGAGCTGTTTCTAAATTGGCATAGAATATACCGATAATAATTTTTTGAAACCCAATTTCTAGATACTTTTTAGAAAGGAAATTAATATGAAGCAAGATGTTTATAAAATGCTTTTTTTGTACGACATTATATGAGATGATGCAGTAGTCTCTAGTGTAGATGAGGAAATATTTTTTATTAATGAAGATTAAGATTTATAATTTGTTAGGATTGTCGGAACGTCCAAATTTCATTGCAAATTTTATTGCAACTGTCATAATATTTGTGCAACAGTATAGAGTATAGACTAATACAGAACAAATTTTAAAAAATCTTTGTCATGACGTGATATTTAAGAAACACTATTACTAAGACATTTTGTCTTCAATTCAAATGTTATTTTCGTCCATATTTAATATGCATACAGACGACCTTTGTTATAATTACTGAACCTCAATTGAAATTGGCACCAGTTTGAATGTAATTTAAAATATATTAAACATGTTGTTTGTGCAGAAACACTTATTTTTGAAACTATAATGTATAGGAAAAAGTAGGAATACAAAACAAATAAGTAAAACTATTTATCGTCTATTTTATTTTTTAATGACGTTTTTGGTTTCGTCATAACATCTTAGAAATTGCCAGAGCGTCTTATAACCTATTCCATATTCCAAATATTTTTGCTTGACTAAAAGACTATATTGTCGAAAATATTTTAACAAACGGCATGCATCATAATCCTCTAATATATATCCTCATTTGCTTTGCAGAAACTTGGTCAAAATTGCAATTTCTGTATCCGTATGCAAATATTTTGAATTCGAAAACTAAAACGAAGAGAAAATGAGACACAAGAATAAAAGTATCAAAAAATACAATGCCGAAGTTGAAAATAAAGAAAAGGACATGGGCCAACTCGACAAAGTCGTGCTGCTCTGTCGGTTGCTTGCTTACAGTAGAGGTGGTAAAGGTAAGTACAAATGGGATAATATGCATTGACGACAAAACATTTCCATTTATGTTCGAAAAGGATTTCCATTTCATTCATGCAGAAGTGTTATTATAAAATAAAATACATATTCTCTAAAATTAAATATATTTAATTAAAATCGTACATTAAATGTTCCTAAATGTTATAAAATCAACGATACCATGTAGTAAGTAAATAGTTTTCAGTAAACTTTTGTATAACATTTTATTACGAAGAAACGTATTAAAATACACAATACGCAAAACTATGTATTAAACAATTATGTTATACTTAGCGGTGTCCTATTTCTCTTGCGGAAAAGTGTGTAGTAATTATAAGACAAACATGCAAACACTTCTTTTCATTTAACACACAGCATCGGGGGTAAATTAAAAGAACATATGTAGTACAACTCCCTTGACTGTCACGTTTCATGATAGGGGTGGGATGAAACAAGAGAAATACTTTTCTGGTTAAACAGTTTGGAAGACATCGCATATTCAACGAACTGCCTGTGGTCGCGCAGACATCCCGTAGGATTATTTAGGTGGAAGTCGTATTCCACCACGGTTTATTGCTAAATGTAGTCAAGTTTTTATTGTGCAATTTTTCACTTTTTATTCATTAAAGCTCTAGATATTTTACGTCGACGTATAAACCTTTTGATTACAAATATATTTCACTTATATTTCATTTTGCAAGAAACTTTTAGCGTAAAAGATACGACGACCGTATTTTGTAAAGTAATTGAAGTTTGAAGGATAAAACGATAAAAAATATTGAAGGCACAGTTTGCAAAAATAAATGAAGTTTTCTTCTTTACTTTATGAAGTTATATTAATTGTAATTTAATTGGGTCCGCTTTCTAACACCAAAACTTTTAAAAATATTTATTAATATTGCACCAATCTGCTTTTTAAATGAATGATAAATTTTTTCACAACCTAATTTACTTTTGTATTGAAGCTTCGTTTCTGCACGATGTTGATTGTACACATCGAACTTTGGTGGAATTGTTTTACAATTCAAATCTACACGTCTTGCTCGTGTCCGAAGAATAACCGTTGAAGGATATTGCGTTTACAAATGTCCAGGACGAAATAAAAAGTTAAATCAGTTCCATGTCGCTCAGTTTCGAGGCAAATTAACCGGCTCGACTCCAGAAATCTCGGAGATGTCAGACCCGCTGATTATTGACTCCCGGATCTATTCATCTTGTTTCTTAAAATAGCTTTCGAAGAACGGTAGGAATTAGTTCGCATTTATTGAGAAACACGCGACGTTTACTTTTTCTAAATTTGTTTCAACGCCCTTGTTGATGAGTCAATCAATCTGATATTACCAGTATTGCATTAATCGATTCTTTACGAAAACTGAATTATTGTAATTCAAATATCATAAGTTTGCATTATGTATAAAAATCAAAGTAAAGATGAACAAAAGTAGTTCATTTACCCTGAAAGCTGTTGACACGTTAAATTGCATTTCCTTTCAAATTCGTCTTTTGCAATCAATATGAAATTTTTGAGATATGAAAAATACAACAATTTTTAGTTTAATTGATTTTAATTTTAATATTTATTCAGGTTGCTTCAAATATTATTACTTACAAGTTATATTTTGTGTTGACGAATATGGAAACATTTTTTCTTAGATGATAGTCCAGGACTCTTTTCTTTTATTCACTGTCATTTTACTATTCTTTCAGATATTTTTACAAAAGGCCAAGACACAAAATGTATCATATTTAAGTAAACAATTTTTAACGCAAAAACCATTGAACGTTTAACAGAAAATTATAAAGTCAAGAAAAAAATATTTTTTTAAATTTTATTTATTTACAGGTTATTTATTCCCTTGCCTCTCCAAGACAATAGTGCTAAGAATATGGGATATATTGTTTACTTATTATTTTATTATTTTCAATCAGACCAATTCCAGGTTCGTATATCGTATATTTTTAGCACTATTGTCTTGTAGAGGCAAGAGAATAAATAATCTATAAATAAATATTAAAAAAATATAATTTTCTTCACTTATAATTTTCTGTTAAATGTTCTGTTAAAAAAATTGTAACTTAACGTAACGTGATACATTTTGTGTCCTGGCCTTTTGTAAAAACATCCGAAAGAATAGTAAATGACAGTGAAGAAACGAAGAGGGAGTTTTTTCATGATAATATTGCTACTTTTGCTTGATTTTGTTCTAATCCGGTTTAATAAAACCTGTGCATTTATTATTTCAGTACTAAATTTATTTTTCCGTCTTTTGTTAAGTTTGTCTATTTAATGAAAATATTGAGACTTCAAAATAAAACAAAAAAATACAGTTCTGCTCTTGTTACAATGGGAAACGTGCATATTTTATTAATATCAATTAATTACACCTTATTTCACATAAATATATGTGGTAAGAAGAAATGATCTGCTAAAAACGTTTAAAAGTTACGTATATGGCTGCTTGTTTTATACACAAAGAAGAATTAGGAAATAAAAACCACCAACATTCAACGCAAAGCAAACAGGGCAAGGCAAATGGATGATCGCAATATGTATTTGTGTATGGCCGATGACGTCACATTTTTGCGAGAAATTTCAATTTTCATTATTTTTTATACTTTTACCTTTGGACAAAAAACAATGTAAAAAATACGGGTACTTTAATTTTTAATGTTTTATCCATTTGGTAAATAAAAAAAATGTCCAAGTTCCTCATTAAATGAATTTTCAATTTAAACGATAGTATTACATCTTTTAGTTTAAACCTGTGTTATTAGATAATAATAAATTACATAATTAAGACAAGAGTAAAAAATGGTCAAAAAATCTATAAACAAAAGGCTGTATGTCATTAATTTGTATAGGACTAAATTATTTTTAAAAATGTTCCTTATTTTTACACTAAAAATGTTTTCTTTTTGGGTTTCATTAAATGATATGACACTCATAATTAAACAATTTATTTCGTATTAATAAAATAAACATTTTAAAATTCTCGTGATATGTGAAGACTGCAAGAAAGTATTGATTGGCGTAGAGCGTCTGACCAGGACGTGCGTGTTGATGAGACGTCTAGCGGGTGACAGCGCTCTGTCCGAGTGACAACTTTAACGTCTCCCCTTAACGTCACCAAACTCCTCTCCCTCGTTCGACTTGTCCGACAGATCAATGCTTGAGCTTAAAAAGAGACAGAAACGCGTCACCTGACTGTCACTCAAAAACAAAAGAGCACGTCTATGCAACAAAGTAGAGCACCCAGAATTTCATTTCCGGTACACTGAAATATATACCAATCGATTTATAAATACATCTGCCCCCACGATCATAATAATAATAATAATAATAATAATGCTGGTTTATTTAATGTAATGAAACAATTACAATAAAACGTGATGATAAAAGAAAAACAATTAGTTATAAAAATGTAAAATACAAAATATAAAATACAAAGGACATTACGTAACATTTTTAACAAACAGGATCACACATGTCGGTGCTGTTCATGTACTCTTCATATGTGTAGAAGGTCTTCTGTATCAGGTACTTCTTTACATTGCTTTTAAATCTATATTTTGGTAAGTTCTTCACTGCTTCAGGTATCTTGTTATATATCTTTGGACCCCACAAATCTACATAATTTTGTGTCCTTGAAAGCCTGTGGTATGGTATTAGCAGTTGTTCCCGTTGCCTCGTTGAGTAGCTGTGGCTTTGACCATTTATGAGAAATTTCGCTTTATTATCATAGACATACATAGCCGCTGCAAGGATGTAGATGCATGGCAGGGTAAGAATATTTTCGGAGACAAAAGACTGTCTACAGCTCTCTCTGCTCTTCAGGCCGCAAAGCGCCCTG
>JAFFZR010028679.1:0-11228 GCA_018397195.1 Lethrus apterus | reverse complement strand
TTATTGTATTTACGTTCTGTCATCTGACGTTTAACGTGTTTGAAAGCGCTAGTTTTTTACGTTTCTCTGTGATTTTCTTGTAAGTTTTTTTAATAAATACTGGAATGAAAACCTTTTTCCAAATTATTTCTTTATTAAGTGTATTAAAGAAGTCACAAGGTATACAAGTACTGATCAAGCTAACAATTAATTTGACACCTCTCTTCTTTAAGGTTATAGTTATAAACACAGTACCAACTTACCAATGTCGCCACCTTAAAATTTTTGATCACGTGGTGGTCACTTCCAATTGCTCGCTCTGTATGAAAAATTGCAAATGATTTATATCAGTGTTGCAAACAGTAATAATTTATAACTAATTTTCATTCCGATTTATAATTTTGATTAAATTTTAAAATGTTATTCAAAATCCTTTTGTTGTGTTTAAAGAAACACAATTTTTTATTATATCACTAACTGCAATAAATTTTCAAACACCGATTACATTTTCAAACATATTACACTAAGAAATTAAAAAAATCGTTATATAATGAAGAAAATTTTTATGTGAACATTAATATACATATAAACATTCATAAAATAAATAGGATGGAACAAATCCATTCAATTACATTTGCATATACAACTTACATTATTATAAGGAATGATTCATTTACAAATTTACATATAATCAATTAATTATGTATTCATTATTCAATACCACTGGTAACATGAATAAAATTTATTATTATTAAACCTGAAATAAATTTAAAACATTTATAAATACTACAATTTCATATATTTAATACAAAATTTGTACACATCATTTAAGTAAAGGACACATATGCAATAATTTAACGTCCATTCAATACGAACGACAATTTACCTTCGCCACACAACCACAAACACATTCTATCAACCAGGAATGAAAAGAAGAAATCCGCGAAAAGCACTTGAAGTAATATCATTCGAAACTACGAAGAAAAAATTAATTACTCTACAATAATTTCACATTGTAAATACGCACTTCGTGTGGAAAATCAATAATTTCAAACTGGGCTGCCAATTCTGGAACAATTCCAAGAGTTAAAGCTAAAACTGTACCTGAAGAACCTATAATACTGTATAATAGTGCTTTGTTCTGTACTAAACTCTCCATGAACGGATAACCCTAAAAAATTATGAATAAATATTACAAATATAAATAAAAATAACTTACTCTGTAATTTATAGCAAACGTTGCTATTTGCAAGGCCATCGATATTATATAAACTGTACTGTTGACAATGTTTGGTTCGAATATTTCACCTTCCTCTTCTTCTACAGACAGTTTTATGACAGTTACATTTTTCGTTTCATCTCTAAAAGTTACATTTTTCGTTTCATCTCTAAAAAGATTATTTCAAAATAATTAAAATTTTTTTTTAAAAACATACACTGGCAAACGATGTTTTGCTTGTTGTACTAAAAAGACCAAGCAGATGAAATGAACGGCAAACTGTAGTAGCACAGTAAGGATTGTATAGTAGTTAAATATATTGGGTAAAGGTCTCTCCTTGGATAAAGTTTTTAACGGCTATAAAAAAAAGTACCTCAATTTTCGAATTTTTTACCACATCATCTCACCTTTGATCGAGATATGAACAAAAAACAAGCAGCCAAGAGTATTCCTTGTAGTGTAGCCTGCATGTCAGTTAATTTAATACCATCTAAATATAATACAGACTGAGTATATGCTAAGATTAAAGCATTCAAAGCCAATATTTTAAACATTTGTAGGGTAGTGACAAGAGTACATCTTCCTTGTTTGATAATATGACAAACTGGAATTAATTAGTTAATGAAACAATAAATTTTATCAATAAATACAACTTACTGCACATAATGGAAGATAATTTACTGGTAAACGGAGATGCTATTGATGCATCTCCCAATTTAACAATTTGAGCTTGATCTTGCTCTTCAATTTCCTTCATCAGCCTTTGTAAATTTTCTTGCACGTTTTGTATGTTATTTTCAGAATTTCTCAACAAATGATTCCTATTCCTTGGCACAGCCAATTCCCTCAACCGTTTTTCTTTTTCTTTCTCCTTATCTAGTTTTTCTCTTAAATCTTGAGTTTTGCGTTCCGGTAAACGTTCCGGTGCATTTGATAATATGGCAACACCAACATCGGCATGTTTCAAAGCCCCCACATCATTTGTGCCATCACCGCACATTAACGTCGTATATCCTAAATTTTTAAGTGTGACGATTACATATTCCTTTTGTTTTGGAGCAAATCTCGCATATATCGTTACGTGTGGTAATATCTTCCTTAAAATTTCATTGTGTTTTTCTCTTAAGTAACTCAGACCATCGCCAGTTATGCACAAATCATATTTAGAGGTCAATGTGTGGATACTTTCGTTAAGATCGAATTTTACATTTTGATTTATTGATTCCCACAACCATTTCCCATCAACTTCAGACAATATCAATGTAAGTGATTTATTTGTGAATTTTAATTCTTTAGCGACATGACAGGCAGTAAGTGGGTTATCACCAGTTATCATAACGACTTTGTGTGATGCATTTAATATTTCTTTGACGACATTTTTTGAATCAATTTTAAGCGGACAAGATATTATAACAAAACCTGCAAATTTTAAATCTTTTTCAGTGTTTTCTCTAGTTAATTCCCGTACTTCTTGTGTGGACATTTTACCCAATTCGCGCCAGCCTAATGCCAAAACTCGAGCTCCTCTTCTTGACAGTTCCAAGTAAACTTCATCATAATTACTTGGTAGTTCAGAAAACATACCTTTCAACATTTCCGGAGCGCCCTTAACACTAACAATATAAACAGATTCCATTGAACCTTGTTGATTGTAACTTGAAATTACAGACATACGTTTCAAAGCAGATGAAAAGTGATTGCGATGGAATATTTTCAAAGCTGGCGATTTTCCTTTTTTCGGTATAACAGCATCGGACTTGGTTAGATTCCAATCAACTGCCGTTAAAGTAGCCTTTTCCAACGGATCACCAACCAATCCATCGTCTAGTTGAGCCAATGAATGACAAGTTGCCAAGACTTGGATTGATTCAATTGGAGCATCAGAAAGTGACGTAACTTTAGAATCATTCTTTGCCAAAGCGATTCCTTCCACCACTAAATTATCACTAGTTAATGTTCCCGTTTTATCAAAACAACATATTTCCACCTTGCCTGCAAATGGAATACGAAAGGGTTCGGTACAAAAAACGCCTAATTTAGAAAGAGCCAATAAAGATGTGTTAACTGCCAAAGACAATTCAATGGGCAGTTCTGGAGGTATAACTGAGGTGAGAATTAAAGTACATTCCAAAAATAACTTGTATCTACTTCTGTCAGGATCTTCACAACCTTTTTGCCAAACGTACGTTGCAGCAGCAACTGCAAATATTAACAAAAATATGATAAACCCAAATGTTTCCAAATTATTTGCAGTCACTCTTTTAACTCCAAACAGAATTGTTCTTAATAATTTTCCTTGCGAGGTATTAAAACCTGTCCGTAAAACATAAGCGACACAACCATTATCTTGTGCTCTTAAACCCGAAGTATTTTTCGATGGAGATGTATGTTGGACAACTTTGGTACCTCCGAACAAAACGTGTAATTTTCCGTCGTATTCCGGATCCAAAATTTTTTTAGGATCGAAACTTTCAATTGCTTCTTTCATCTGTGGTACAGATTCACCCGTTAACATACTCTCATCGACTATACAGGGTCCTCGTAAAAGCACGACATCACAAGGTACTAAATTATCATTTTGCGATCTAGTTATCGATATAATATCGCCGGGTACTAACTTATCAGTGGATATAGTTCGCCATTTTCTGTTTCGGTACACCAATATATTATAAGGTTTATTTCCCATTTTTCGTATTTCGGCCATATTCCTCAGCTGCTGTTGTACAAGGGTGCATTCAAACAAAATCAACATTATAAGAGTGAAAATCGAATAGTACCAATATTTATCCAGACACCACAAACCCACGCAAAATACTTGAAATACAAAAAAGGGTGCTGTGGCTCTTTCTTTAAATAATTCCATAAATTCAGGCACTACCATATCGAGCTGATTTCTACCATAAAATTGTTCTGCTTCGGCTATGTCTGCATCCTCTTGATAGCCTTTCCATGATGTATATTCAATAAAACTTTTATTTATTGGAAATTCGAGACCTTTAAACAACTTCTTATCATCACACCAAACGTATTTTGTTTTTTGGAAAACAAACCATATAGTTTTCCCGTCCTAATGAAGTTTCATGTGTTAGTATTCATTTATTTTTGTTTTTATACACACCATCGAATGATGTAACCGCACGAGTTCTGAAGATCCATTATTGGCTGTCGGAACAACTTTGGCCACTGTTGCTTTATTAGGATCCTTCTCCTAGAGTACACAAAGTAGCATGTAATCTAGCAAAAATAAAAACTACTCACCGCTTTACATGTGAAAAAACAATTAACGTGAACAGACCAGTGACATCCTAAACAACAAAGCACTTGCAAACAGCCAATTACTGCCAGACCAACGAAGCCCCCTTCGTAAAACTCGTAAAAACCATACACACCACACCAACCGTACACCCACCCGATGTAAATGATAACAAATGGTAAAATATATCCGTGGAACAACGTCGAATTGAACGTGTAAAGGGTTACAGATTGAACTAAGTCGTCTAATTTAATTGTCGCGGTCATATTTTTTGCACGTATGAGAGATTCTTCACACCGACGATCCACGTACATACGACATCTATACGTGCAACAATTCTGACAGAAAGATGTACTGCAAAAATATGTTACTTGGCAACAAGTGTACCAACATAATAAAACAAACTATAACTTCATATGAAAATAAGGTCAAAAAAATCTTAACATGCTGTATAAAAACATATGCGCTAAGAGTGAATTTAATTAAAACTCGTAGATGAAAAGACCGACCCTTAATTTAAATTGATTTTTAACACAGTTTATATTTGACATTTGACAGTTGCATGCAACGTTTACATTCTCCTAAAAATATGATAAGTATCATAAATCATAAACTATCATAAGTGCGCAAGACATGCGCGAAATGGCCTTATTTAGACATTTAAAGAACAACAGAAAACAGCTGATGTATTTTGAGCAGATTTGACGTAGTCTTTAGAAATGTAAACATAAATTAGTAAATCATAAAAACCATGGGTGATGATATCTTTACGTGGCGTTATTTGCCGACACCAGTCTTATTTAAGGTTTTCAGCTATTTGAACAGTAAAGATTTAATAAGCGCTGGTAATGTTTGCAAAAGATGGTACGAAATCAGTCGGGATGAATTCCTATGGAAAGAACAGTTTTATCAACATTTTAGGGTCGAGAGGACCGTGTCGATAATACCAGGTATTTAACAAAAGATATTTATCGATAATCACTTACAAACGTTATAGGAAAGTCTTGGTATGAGGAATACAAAAGGTTATGCTATCACATACCCATAATACAAACAGAAACCTTAACGGAACACATGCATCAAGTTTTACATGTTAGCTTCTCGCATAACGGTGAATATTTTGCCACATGTTCGAAAGATGGTTTTGTTTTTGTATGATTATTTTGAACAAAAATGCAACACATTTAACAATTTTATTTTAGCTTTGGTGTTCGACATATCCTGCCACGATAAAACATTATAGAGACATGAAAAATTTTTCTTGGAAATACACCCAATATTCACAGTTTAACGAGTCTGATACGTTGTTGTTGGTATCAGGTGTTCATTTTGGTTCACCATACAGCACATCGGGAGAAATAGCTGTTTTCAGTTTGCAAGGTGTTTATTTTCACAAATTCCTTTACAGCACATTTGATTTTGTTTTATGCAGATAGTTTCGAATTACAATGTAGAGTGGTGAACAAACCGTATGATATTTTTGGCACTTGGTACAGTGATCAACATCTCCTCTCCGGTGACCTTCATTGGTTAGCACATTTGGTTAGCACGTCTATACTTTGGTTGAACAAGGCTTCACAAGAATCCGATTCTGAACATGTTCCGATTACTCAAAACATGTACAAGTTTTACAATAGAAATGCTAGTTCAATACGTGCAATTATGGTCGCGAATTGTTTACCAAATTCCGAAAATGTTGAACAGTCTTCCATGGGTAAATATATCGAAACAAAAGATGAAATTGAAGTTTTAGAACATGGGAATCCCCTAAGTCATCGTGATTTAAATTTACCTAGTGTGAGCACTAATCAAGGTTAGTTGTTTTTGTATTTCAACTTTGTTATTAAATGCTTACACTTTAGTACCCATAACACAACGCAGTTCCATGTTATTGCGTAAAATGGGTGAAAGTTTTGATTATGCAACACCAATAATGTATAATGCTGAATACAGGAAAGTCGAGTCAGAGAATCGAGACATGTATGACAGTGACAGTGAAGAAAGTAATATAGATGTTGACGAAAGATCTACCAGTAATTCAAGCACAGATGAAGACACAGATAATTCTGTGAATGTTGAAGGTAATGAAGATCTTGACCAAGTCGTTCTTAATGATAAGTACTTAATCTTTACAACGGGATTTAAAACGTACACACCGCATCAAATAGGTAAAATAAACTGATAATTTTACAACAGCTAATGGATACTTTTTAAGGATTTAAAAGGATAAAACCTTTCATGTTTCCTAAAAGACTTGACCCTGGACCATCTTTAAAAGAACGTTTGGTGTTGCAAGAACGCAAAAAGGAACTTGCTAGATCTAGCTCACCACCTCCTGAACCCAACTGGTTAGATTTTGAGGCAGTTGCTGATAAGTTTGATAAAATAGATCATGTCATCGACTTACATGGGCATATCATTGGAATGGGTTTAAGCCCTGACCACAGGTGACTTTTAAAAGATTGTGTTTCTTCAACTGAATAGGACGTTTTTCAGATACCTTTATGTTAACAGCAGACCATGGCCTCAAGAATATGTTATAGTGAATCCTTTGGATCCTCCTCCTATTGCTCAAGAGATTGATATACATGTAATAGATTTAGTCACGTTGAAACAAGTTGGCACAATGTTACGTTCTCATAAGGCTTACACGCCAAATAATGAATGTTTTTTTATATTTTTGGACGTATGTGAAAAATACGTAGCTAGGTATGTAATTTTCAGTTGATTATAATTTTATTGTATGATTTTTTTAGTGGAGCTGAAGATAAACACGGTTATTTATGGGATAGACATTACGGTACTTGTTTGGCGAAATTTCCCCATACGGACGTTGTAAATTCTGTCGCTTTTAATCCAAAAGATCCGGAAATGTTGGTTACGACATCAGATGACCATACTATAAAGGTATGGCGTTCAAGGGCAAAAGTGCAACAGTTAGGTTTAAACGAAGCGCAATTTCAACGTGGTGTCGAGGTACGAAAAGGAACGTACCGGACAAATAGACAGAGGGATTGTAAATATCATTAGGTTTTTTTGTGTGTGACTAATCATGTGTGATTTGTATATTGTAAAATATGTAACTTTATGGAAATTACTGAGAGTGGATTTATTAAAACATAGTATCATGTATTTATTATATACGACTATTGAGTATTTTTTCTTCATAAATATAGTTACTAAACTATTTTTGTTTCAGTGTAGAATTATTTATGTAATATTTTACGTAATTTTTGCTTGTATATAGGAATTTCAACTATACATATCTGTATACTAATTTAATGGATGAAAAATGTAACAAACAAGAAAATTAATTGGTAATATTTTTTATGTATTGTAACTCCTTGTAGTTTAAAATAAAAATAAAAGGATATTAGATTTTTCAAATTTACCTTTTCAACTCGATTCCTCAAAGATGTGAAAAGTGTGGTTTTAGTGGCAACTAAAATACATTAGTAAATCTTATTTTGTATTTTCCATGTATACAACTTTCGTGTAGACAAGATTTTAAAATGGAATTTATACATTTATCACATTTATTAATTAATGACACTTAAAACATTGAGGTTTATTAAACTCGTAGCTTTTGAAGTAATAACTTTCATGTTATATCTTATTATAATCTAAAAAGGTAATAAAACGTAATTAATTTTTTTCACATTTCATAAAATGTGTATAAAGAACACCTTATCTTCATCCATAAATTATTTTAGATATCTAAAATTTGAAAAGACATTTCAGTCTATTGCTTATAATAAATACATTAAACTATCAATTGCAGTTCAGTCTATGGTTCTTGATATGGTATAGGAGCGTTTTCTTCGATTGGATTTGATGTGTTTGTTTCTGTTAGAGTAAGCGATTCTTCCCCATTGACTGTCGTATTGGCATCTTTGGTTGACGTATTTTTCTTTTTGTCGCTTTCTTTATGATGATCACAATCCTCATCGCTACTATCTTCACTCGAGCTACTTTCACCAAACTCTTTTGGTTTTTTGTAAATACAACAGCCTACAACATAAAACAAATATTAGTATATGTATGTATAAAGTACCAACTTACTTTTAGATTTTTTTTTATTCATCTCTTCATTATCAACCGTTTCTGTCGTCCATTTGACTTTTCTACCAGTTTTTGGTTTTCTCAGTCTCAAATGTAACGTAGGTGGATGATCCTTGAAAATTGAGAAAAGAAATTTTAACACATTAATGATTAGGATGGTTGTAATTCGCAGAGTAATTGTCGACAACACTATTACTAAGGTCGTGGTTAGATATAATATTACTTTGGTATAGGAAAATTATCTTGTTTTTTTTATTAGTTTTTGTTCAAACAATTTCAATGAAAGCCCAGACTAATAGAAAAGTTGATAAAAGGCGGTGGGGAAATTATAAATAAAAAAATTAAATACAATAAACAATTTTATTATTTTTTTTTTTTTCAAAACGTACATAGAATAAACAATCTTTTTAAAGTTGGAATTTAATTTTACTTAAATTGCAAAATTGTTATAGACATTTAAAAACTGCTGTGAAAGGTATTCTGTAATTGGTCATATTCAGCAAATAGTTTACATAGTTCATCCTTAAAAAAAGGTATATATTTGGATTATGTTCATTAACATTTGAATTAGTTTCAGTTTTGTTTGTTTCTAGATCATAAGTGGTTTAGGTAAGTTTCAAATTTTGCAATCTTATTCATGCAAATCTATCCAAAAATCACCTGCTTTGTAAATTATCAGTCATGTAATCAAGGAAATTTATAAAATATAAATTAATAATCATAATAAACGGAATGAAGAGAAAAGCATTGCTCAACTTATCACATATAAAACATACATCATAAAAAACCATATACCGTAATAATACCATAAAATATGACATTATTAAACTTAAATTATACAAAGAATAATATTACTGAATAATCTTTTCCATAGTCAACTCATCGATTTTATTAGCATCATAACCCAAAACATTTTTTAAAATTTCAAATGTGTGTTCCCCTAAATTCGGCGGTGGCAACCTGACTGTGTTCGCCCCCGAACTGTACTTCACTGGTGGTCCCACAACTTTTACATTCCCAGCTTTTGAATGTTTAATTTCTCTAACCAAACCGACTGATTTAACATGTTCATCGTTGAAAGCCTCTCGCAGTGAATTAACAGCCCCACACGGAAATTCGCATCCTTGGAAAATTTCCGTCCATTGTGCATTTGTTTTAGTTTTTAGAACGGATTTCAAAATATCTATCAACTCCTTGCGATTCTGAACGCGTAAGCTGTTCGTCTGATAATTTCGGTTTTTCGTAATTTTTTCCAAATTCATTCTTCGACACAAATCGAAAAATTGCCTATCGGATCCCGTTCCAATAGTAAAATAACCGTCTTTTGTTGGAAACGCTTCGTAAGGAACGATACTTTCATGTGCCGTACCCCAACGCTTGGCTTCTTTTCCTGCATTTAAAAAATTCCCACCGATATTAATGAGACATGCAAACTGAGTGGATAAAAGATCGCAGTCTATTTTTTGCCCACGATTTGTTTTAGATCGTTGCAACAAGGCTGCCATTATAGCACCGTGTGCATACAACCCTGTACACATGTCTGTAACAGCCACCCCAACTTTAACAGGCTCGCCGTTTTCCGGTCCAGTTATGTGTAACAAACCACCCAATGAGGCAGCTATGACATCATAACCAGGTCGTTTGCTGTATGGACCATCTGGACCAAAACCAGTAATCGAGCAATAAATTAAATGTGGGGCAACTGTTTTCAACTGATCATAATCCAAGTTGAATTCTTTAAGTTTACCTGGTACATAATTCTCAACCAAAACATCAGAGTGTTTCGCAAGATCATAAACTATTTGTTGTCCCTTTTTTGTTTTAAAATCAATGCACATGCTCTTTTTATTTCGATTTAATGCCATAAAGTAACATGTTTCTTCTGAAGTACCTACGTACGGTGGACCCCATTTTCTTGCCTCATCACCGGTGCCAGGTCTCTCCACTTTGATGACATCTGCCCCCAGGTCACCCAAAATCATCGTGCAATAAGGCCCAGCCACGATTCTCGTTAAATCTAATATTCTTATTCCGTTTAAAGGTGACTGAACTGTACTAATAGATTTTGTGAATATGTCTATTTTTAATCTTGTAAGTTTAGAATGGAGTGGGTTTCTGGATAATAACATATTTTTTTTGCACACAAACTATTTGCGCTAAGCGAACTATGCACCTCTTGCAAAACTCGTTATCAGTTATGTAATACATAAGTTGTGTTACCTGTGTATCAGCTGAGACAACTGTGACGGTGGAGGTACCAGCTGAAACGGATTCGTGTTGAGATGTTATCGGATCCGTCATTTTTTTAAAAAAGGCACAATCACAACGTGAGTATTTACATTTCACTTAACTATGAACGTAGTTGATATTATCTTATTTTGAAGCATTAATTAAAGATAAGATAAGTAATTAAATATGTGTGTTTTGTGACAAATAGTGACAGTTCAGGTTGGTTGGTTAAAATAGTTATCTAACTTACCAATGACTCGAGAGCGCGATATTTGAATTTGATTCGTACGGAGAAATCGAGTGCTTGTACAGTGGTGGAATTAAATTTCCGGACACCTACTCCTATCATGAGTTGAATCGTATGTCTTTCGCTAGTTCGTACGCTCTTGTAAAGTTGGTTGCTTAACACTATTTAATGATAAAAACACGATCTTTGTCTCTTCGGTTTGAATTCTCGCTGCATCAATGTTTCGAACCTTTCTGTAC
>JAFFZR010028678.1:0-11240 GCA_018397195.1 Lethrus apterus | reverse complement strand
CTAAATTTTTAGTAAAGAAAAGTCATACGGTATTTTTTATTTAAATTTTTGATAATTTTGTAACTTACCAGTTTAAATATTACTTCTTGTGCAATTTGAACAATAAAAATATATTTACAATGAATAAGCAATAGCGAGGAGCAAATAAGAATACTTGCTTGTTAAGCATACAAATAATTTATTACTACTTTATATAGTACCTTGCAACAGCAACTATCATACTGAAAACCTAGTTTTTACCTTTAACTCTGTTAGTTATGCAAGAATTGACAAAATTGTTTGACTATCAATCAAATTCAGAGAGTTTACTTCTGTTGAAATGCTAAAACCCAAAGAAGAACAGTATGTTTAATTTAAAAAAAAAATTGACAAAATTGTGGTTTTTAATTTTTTTTTAAATATGTTTACAAAATACGTACCCTCAGAATTGAATTCCAAGCAACTTTTTCAAATAACTTTTTGGCATATCATGTCATCTAACCTCACTTTTTGCAAATTAGTAGCATATTTTTTAAATTACCCGCCATACTAGTGGTCACGTGACATGTATCAAAACGAATTTTTGAGTTTGTGGACATGCTGAATATATCCCCCAAAACGAATTTTACCATATTTTAATAATACACAAATTCCCCATATGTTGCAACATTTATGCCGGTCACTGTATAAGCAAGCTTACATTTTTTTACTTTATTTCTAATGGGAGTGCATTAAATGCTACAACTTCTGAGACAAGGACACTACATCGCGGCGTCACCTGCTACATGTTCACGCCGGAGTTTGTTTTTTTGCTCTTGTTGAAGTATGAAAATCTTGAACTTGTGGCAAGTGAAGGTAGCCCTGACGTTTTCAGCACACTAGCTATGGGAGTGTACCTATTACACGCCAAGATAACCAGCATAGCCTTATTTTGAAGTCGAGCTACTTTTAATAAGAAACGTATAATACAACAATATTGATAATGTGTAATCATTAGATATTCTATGGAGATAACCAATCTTTTTCCTTGCCTTTTTTTGTAAGCTGTTCGAAATGGCTATTCAAATTTAGGTGTCTGTCTATAACTATACCTAAACACTATTAATTTTGGACACCCATTGCACTAATTTATCCTCAATGAATAGACCTAAAATTCCTTCATTTATATATCTATTTTTGGTTTTCTTTCTACTATCATTACTTTAGTTTCAGTTACATTAAGAGACAACTTTTTTTTTAATTCATCCAGGGAATTACAAATTAAAAAGATGTATTCAATTAATTTACCGATTCTACAAACATGGAATCAGAAGTATACAGGATGTTCAAAGTTATCTGCGCACTATTGCTATTTTCGTTATTTTTGGAGCTACAGAGTTGGTTAAATTAGCAAAGATGGAGTGATTTTTCCGCTGATTACAACGGTCCACACAAAAAAACAATTGCGCATCACATTTCAGAGCTTACTCAGATAGTTAGATTTTTTTAAATGGAACACCCTGTATATTTATGTAGCAGTCGGTAGAAAATGAAATTTTGCACAAAATCTTCTTATACTACTATAACCCAGAAATGAAAAACAAAAGAGCTACGACGACATTAAACAGGTCACCGCACATGGGATAACACATCAAAAATGTGTAGTTTTTTCTACTGATTACAATGGCATACTCAAAAAACAATTGCCAGTCGCATTTTCGAACTGCTTGCTTTGATACTCATTTACTTATTTTATATTAAAATTTGGCCTTTCATCTTATGGTTGTACTATTAGAAGAGTATTCTATGTAAAATTTAACTTTTTATCAATTAAAATATACAGGATGTCTCTTGTTAGTTCGAAAATGCGACTCGCAACTGTTTTTTTGAGTACGCCATTGTAATCAGTAGAAAAAACTACACATTTTTGATGTATTGACCAACACTGTAGCTTCTCTACTAACAAAGTAATTACATGTGCGGTGACCTGTATTAATGTCGTCGTAGCGCTTTTGTTTTTCATTTCTGGGTTATAGTAGTGTAAGAAGATTTCGTGCAAAATTTCATTTTCTACCGACTGATACATAAATATACAGGATGTTCCATTTAAAAAAAATCTAATTATCTCAGTTGGCTCTGAAATGTGATGCGCAATTGTTTTTTTGTGTGAAGCATTGTAATCAGCGGAAAAATCACTGTATCTTTGCTAATTTAACCGACTCTGTAGCTCCAAAAATAACGAAGATAGCAATAGTGCGCAGATAACTTTGAACACCCTGTATATTAGATACGTTATTTATTATATTTCAAATTCTTTTGGTTTTATGTTGACGGATTGAGTAGATTATAAATGTTTTCTTTATATAATATCATATGGTATCGTATCGTATCGTATCGTATCGTATCGTATCGTATCGTATCGTATCGTATCGTATCGTATCGTATCGTATCATATATCATATTATTTTAATGTTGGGTTATGGTTTTTGCGTAAAGTATGTACAAATCACGAAGTTACATTTCTGTTTACTCAAGTCTTTAAGGGCACAGGTAATCATCCCGATTCTATTGATTTTGAAGAACCGGGATCTGGAGAAGTTGTAAACACCGTACGACCTCTTATTTGGCAGTGGAATGTTGACATTATGAGCACATCCTATAATTTATTCTGCAAAAAAAATTGTAAAACAAAAAAACAAAAATATGTAAAAATGTATGTATGAGTATGTAATATTTAAATTGTCCTATATTTTTGAATAAATTGTGTTTTCCTTTTAAATAATTTTAGGTCAAAATGTGTTGAGGCTTAAGTTTAAAAATTGTTTATAATAATCAGTAGTATATGTGATTTGTTATCATTATAATAGGAATATTAAAAAAGATGCTTCTTTCTGCCTTACACAAACAATATGTTATCATTAATCTGTTTTAATTCAAAATTTGACATATTTAATTCATGTTTTAATTAAATTTAATTTTACAAAAGAATTCAACTTCTTATTAATTCCAGGAAGATTTATAATTGATGAGACATTAAAAAATTATTTCGTTAAGCTGAATTGAATTCAAAGGTTTGAATGAACTATTGTTTCTGAGTGAAGCGGGATCTCAAACAAAGATATCATATTCCAGCTTACCTTCTCAAATGAAAGATCTTTTTATCGTCGCGTCCGTATTTCTCATTGTGGATTAAATTCAACATTTACATTAAATTGAGAATCCGTTTTATGCTATTTAATTTAACAATTGCCCTACTACGTAGAAATAAAAATAATAATTCCCTTTACTAATTTATATATAATTTTTAACTTTTCACAGGACGTAATTTATGAATACACATTTAAACGCCTGCGTGTTTGAAAACAGAATAATAGGTTCTTGTCGTCATATAAAATTTTCCATTTTTCAATTTCTGCTCGGTATTATAAATACTGTCAGAAAGTTTGAAACGGGCCAGGTTAAATGCATTTCATACAAGTCTTTATTCAAGAGGTGGAAATATACTTTATTATGCTTTTGATACGTACCATTATTCCCATTGTACAATATTTATTAATATATGAGACCAAAATTTCTCACTTCTAATATTTATTACAAAATGCATCCATAAATCTAATATAAAAGTTTAATCGATTTATATTATCTGGGGTTTTATTTCTCATTCCGTTGAATTGAAAATTTTTATTTAACCATCAATTCAAATTTCTCATAATCCGAATAATTAAACCTCTTGCTGGGAATTTTATGGTTGACCGAAAATACGTTTCAATTTGGAGATAGTCTTGGGATTGCCTGTTATCGCGACAGTCTTAATATTTAAATACGAGTTCTTTCCACGAAAGTTTCCTGTTTAAACAGTTATCAAATGAAAAGTTTTAAGATATCTGATAGAATCGTTTGAAGTTTTAGTTTATAGAATTAATAAGATAAAATTGAAAGTAAAATATTTAAAAAGGATAATAATTTAAAATTATTTACTGGTATGGGGATTTTGTAGATATTAATTGAATATAACTTGAACATTTTTAATCAGTATTCCCAGAATTATTATAAAAATGTGTATAATAAATTAAAATTTGTTGATAAAATGCCATATATTTTCACATGTCTTCAACCTGTTTGACCTTGAATACCTTATCAGTTTTATTTGCATTTAATCCTTTTGTGATTTTATATAAAAATTGTTATCATTATGAATTATGAACCATTATTTTTTTTTTTGTAATTTGTGTGAAATTTATCGTCATAGGCTTTATTTATTTTAACTAATTTGCCGTTTGACCCTTTTCCATTGTCGAGCGTTCTGAATATATTTGCATGTCTTGTTTTTTATTTATTGATGAACTATTTTCTTACAAATAGTTCGACGGACAAAGTATAGTAAATTTAATAATAATAATAATAATAATAATAATGTGTTGTGTGCGGTTAACGAGTTCGTCGATAACTGAAGTTTAAATTTTATAATTTTGTTAGCATCGCATGACACACACTCAAAAGCTTTCCAACGGTGCCAGAAATTCCCCTGTTTCTTGCCCTGATGCTATCTTATTCATTAAATGAACAATTGCATCAGATATCGATGTGAACGGAATCCAAAGTGATTTGTGTTGAAAATGTTATTTATTTCAAAGTAATTTAAGAATTGAGACTTTAGAACTGATTAAAAATGGTAATACTGCAATGAAAGAAATCTTTGAAATTGTCTTCAATGACATTCAATTATTTATAATAATATTGATTAACACCAATCCCATTTAATTCTAAACTAGATGGAAAGGATACTACAATATGCAACGACATGACAAGTAACGATGGGAATTTTTATAGTTTGTAACAGATTTCGGTGGTTTTCTTCTGGTAGTGTTTTTGAGCGTGTCTTTGACCACAGAAAATATGAAGTTACATTAAGTAACCTTTGTCTTTTGGAAGGAAAACGGGTGGAAAGTAACGTTGTGAATATCGAAATACAATAATGATATACAGTTGGAATAGAATAGAATAGAAATAAGGAAAACTTCCTTCTTCTAGTAAATGGTGCACAGAACATTGTTTTATTAATTTATTGTACTTCGATATTCACCACGTTAATTTCCAACCTTTGCAATTTGCTTAAAGTTGGTCATTTAGCCGAAACCGGTAGCGACAAATATAATATTTACAGTGAGAATCTATAATTTTTCTCCTACTCCCCTTAATGTAATCCCTCGTTTTCAAGATATACCGAATATTTAATATAATTTGGAAAATATTTTATTAACATAATAAGTATTGATAAAATAGAACAGAAACAATTTTTGACAGTTTAAATTTGTATAAACGTGTAGATTATGGTAAAGTAATGGTAAAGTCAGTCGTACATAAAGATTATTTATAACCCAGCATACTTTTTATTTTGATGGTATAAATGGAAAATTTTCGTGAAGATCGAGAAAGGCGGCGTGCCGACGTCGAACCTATTAGGATTACGATCGTGGCGCCCCCATAAATACAATTTCTATTTAATCTCACGTTTTTTGCGTATTGCTGGCAACGTTCATTCTCCTTTCAAATTTCTTACCCGTTCGGTGTAATATCGATCTAATCGTAGATTTGCTCCATTTTCAAATTTAGTGGACTGCATTTGTAGAGTTGAAAACGAGTTATTGCGTAGACGTTTTCAGTAAAGAAAAAGCAGTTTGTACGGCCATTCCGTTTCTAATTGCTTCAGAACTTACGCGATGAAACGTCTGATGATATCATTAGTCACTCGACGTCCCAATTAAGTTACGATATGTTTTCAGTAGTATTAAAGCAACAATTTTTCATTATTTACTTACAATTTAGGGGGACTTAGATAGTATTTATATTTTATATTATAATTTCTAAATATATTATATACAGGTTGTTCAAAGTTATCGGCTCACTATTGTTAACTTTGTTATTAGTGTAGTTACAATGTCGGTTAAATTACCAAAGATGCAGTGATTTTTCCGCTGAATACAATGGTCTACACAAAAAAACAATTGCGCACCACATTTCAGAGCCAACTCAGATAATTACATTTTTTTAAATGGAACATCCTGTATATTTATGTAGCAGTCGGTAGAAAATGAAATTTTGCACAAAATCTTCTTATACTACTATAGCCCAGAAATGAAAAACAAAAGAGCTATGACGATATTAATACAGGTCACCACACATGAGATAACTTCGTTAGTAGAGAAGCTACAGTGTTGGTCAATACATCAAAATGTATTGACCAACATAGTTTTTTCTACTGATTACAAAAACAGTGGGAGCCGCATTTTCGAACTAACAAAAAAAAATTATGAGACGTCCTGTATATTTTAATTGTAAAAAGTTAAATTTTACATAGAATACTCTTCTAATAGTACAACCGTAAGATGAAAGGCCAAATTTTAATATAAAATAAGTAAATGAGTATCAAAGCAAGCAGTTCGAAAATGCGACTGGCAATTGTTTTTTGAGTATGCCATTGTAATCAATAGAAAAAACTACACATTTTTGATGTATTGACCAACAGTGTAGCTTCTCTAATAACGAAGTTATCCCATGTGCGGTGACCTGTATTAATGTCGTCGTAGCTCTTTTGTTTTTCATTTCTGGGTTATAGTAGTATAAGAAGATTTTGTGCAAAATTTCATTTTCTACCGACTGCTACATAAATATACAGGTTGTTCCATTAAAAAAAATCTAATTATCTGAGTTGGCTCCGAAATGTGATGCGCAATTGTTTTTTTGTGTGGACCGTTGTAATCAACGGAAAAATCACTGCATCTTTGCTAATTTAATCGACTCTGTAGCTCCAAAAATAACGAAAATAGCAATAGTGCGCAGATAACTTTGAACAGCCTGTATATTAAGCAAAAAAAAGTACGAAAGTTTATGTAACTGTCGGAACTAAACAAAATTGAAACAAAAACAAATAATACTATGTCGATTACTGTCGAGAGATTCACGTAGAGAGGCTTTTCCTGTAGAGAGACTTTCCCGCATTATCCACATTTTGTTTGTAAAAGTAGACATTCACTGAATGACCATACACAATAACACGAATGTGATACCAGATATAAAAATTATGTATATTTTTTAACTACATATTTACATTCTCAGCTGTGTAATTTGTAAAAAAAAAAAAAAACACTAAACTTGTAAGGAAAATTATTTAATAGTCTTCTGTTGTGTCGTCAAATTGAAAGATGAAAGATCTGGTAACAACTGTGAACATTTCCATCATCAAAAGATCTGACGTAAAACTAAGATGGATTAATTTGATTTCACAACCTACAGTAGACGGAACAAAGCGCGATTTAATTGAGATTTATTTACTTTTGCAAACAAGCAGAAAATAAAAGAAAATCCCACGCTTGGAAATTAAGATGTATCTTTTGCCTTCGCTTGTGGGAGAGTACCACCTATGTACGTAAGCGGATATCCAGAATGCGGCGAAACTTTTCAGCAAATGCACTCACGTTAATGGCTGTTTGTTGTTTCTCGGCTATTGTACTCGCAGACCAATATTATCGGAAATTAGCAGAGTCGAAAATCAAACATTAAATGACCGGACCCGTACGTCGATATATTAAAACTTGTAAAGCGTTAAATTGAAAACAAATAGTGGATTAGTATGATTTATTTCATAATCCTGCAATTGTTCACGAAAGTGAGCTACCATGAAATCAACGATTTTTGAAATAAAAAAATACCTCGGTGTTGTTTTAAATGTTTAATAATATCTATAAAAATATTCCAAAAAGTACTAGAAGGTAAGGATAATATCAGCACAAAAGCACAAATCCTGAGGAAAACTTATTCAAGAATGTGTAAATTTTTTATATTAAAATCAATTTCCTATGCACCATTTTCTTGCTTCGCACCTTCATTTAATCTCACGCTGATTCAACTAATTCCCATTATCGTTTTCAACATTTAGCGGCGCAAACTCGCATCAACCAACAAACTAAATATAAGGAAACCTCGCATGTCTTCCACTGTTAAAATCAATTAACGGACAGATCCGTTATTAAATAACTTATTTAATTAAAGTCGTAATTTCGGCAAATCCCGGCGCACAGTATGCAAGGAAATTGGAAAATTAATTGCGTCACGTCAAAAATCAACACGGCGAATGATTAATGATTTTGTCTGAAATTACAATGTTTTGATCACAATCTCTTTACATATAATTTTCGTTATTCTAATTGAAATGCAATTATAATTTAAACGGATTTATTACGCATTGCTGTGTAATCACTATTAATAAGTTTGTTGAAAATACCAATAGATATTATAATACAATTTAAAATTAAGTGCTTTTGTAAAAATTACCCACGCAAAGTCGTGTTTAATTCCCATTTATTCGAGCGTTAATGCAAACCGTTTTAATTGGAATAGTATGTATAATTACTTATGATACTATTGGAAATCGGTTATGCACACCGATTTGCAAATATTATTGCGAATAATATATTAAACGTGTACGTTCGCGTTTGTTCCATTCGAGGATGGATTTTTGTTTGGAGTTCGGTGTGACGGTTAATGCGGTATCGAATTCAATCGTATTTCGGCATTGCGAAATTTAATTATGTGTTCATTAACTTTCGAGAGTAGACGCCACTCGTCCATGTAAAGTTCGTATTAAATTAAATGTAAACGTTTTATTTGAATGTACTTTAAATGAAGTCGAAATGTAAAAATTTTAAATTTGTGTGAAAATGTTTTCAATTCAAACGTTAAATTAACTCTAAAACATAAGAAAATGTGTAACCCGAATTTTCAATGTCCAACATTTTGTAATAACGGTTTGTATAAGAAGCAGAAACTGTCCCATTTTATTTACAGAGCTTTCTTAAGACTTATGTTCAACTGAACAGTTTCTTGGTCTTATTTATGCTTTTTGTCAAAGTTTATTCAAACATGGTAATTTTTTAATTTTTGTTTACGAACATGAAGATTTATTATATTTTTTTGCTGTCCAATACCATTTTGTTGTGGATTTCATATCTTTAATCGAAAAAACTTTCATGGAAATGTTGTTAAATGCAAAATGTAATGGGTTTAAATCAGATAATGTTTGCCTTAATTTTTTAATTTTGCCCCCCCCCTCACACACACACACACACACACCATTGTTTTTAATATTTTTTGAAAAATAATTTGTTGTAAAAACTCAAGGAAAAGAACGATATTCTTATAATGTAGATATCTTCAAAGGTAATGTTGACCCCTTTCTTCTTCTTATTTATAATTATAAAGTTTTAATAATAAATGCAAAAATTTGTGAAAAATTGTTTAATTAAATACGATGTCAAATTACGTTAAGAAATTAATTTTTTCTACAAATTTTTTGCCTTCCAACTCGATTTTTAAAAAATACCAAAATATTTTCGATTACTTTCTATTCGAAACTATTACAGACCTCTATCTTTCGCCTTATAGGCATTATCCTTCTTATATAACATTTGAATCAATAAAGTTCCTTACTTGGTTGTTTAATATTCATACGTATTCTGTAACTCCATATCAACTTGTTATGATTGATACGTAACAATAAATTGATTTAATTTTGGTATTCTGTAAGCAATTTTCTCTTCAGTATTGATACGGACATATCAATTGTATTGATATCTATATCAAGTCCTAATTCGGTCTTGAAGAGCAATTCAATTCAATTCAGCGCAGGCGCCGATTACAAATTTAAGATTATACATCGTAGTGGCGTTTGGTTAGGTTTGGTTATGTTGTTGAATTATTTGTTGGACTTATTTTCGATTACCTGGTTTTACACATGGATTTAGGACACATATCTGAAGGTGTGGCAGATGAAATTGAACAAAACCGGTAAGTAATTGTTGATTTATATCATATAAATGTTAGATTGTAATAAGGTGACCAACCCTACTCTTTTGGGAATTTTTGTACTGCTTTTTCATAAACTGTACTCCTATTAAAAACCGTACTCGATAAGTACTCATTTGTACTCCATTAATATTAAAACTTGCACATCGAGGTGTCGACATTTTGTGAGTTAATTATAAATGTATATAGTAGACACCGACACGTCTATTATTATTTAGGTTTAGACTAATCAAATATAGTTCTTCATCTTTTGCTTGCAGTGGAATGGGAAGATGTTTCTTCTAAAGTTGGTTGCATTTTTTATCAAACTGTTGAAAGATGTTGTTACTGATGACAATTTTTTCTGTTTGAAGAAACACAAAATATGTTTTTAAATGACAAAGGACTGATGAAATGGGTAGATGAAAAAGTCATCGTGGACAGAAGGTGGATAGAAATATTTTCACACTTTAAACAAGAACATATTCCCCAAGAAAATCTAAAATTATTTGGTTGAATATGAATATTTAGCATTAAAGTTCATCTACATTATAAATTTATGATTAAATTCTAATATGAAATAATAAAATGAAGAGCATTCCAGATTTTTTGTTTTGTCGCAACTCCAATCATCATATCCAATGTAATTCCATCCGTACTCCTTTTGCACAAAACATAGTTGGTCACCTTAATTGTAACTTCGCTCATCAAGGTACATTTGTATTAATTTTGCAGGAATTATGTTTGATTAACGCATCGCCAGCTGAGGGATTCCAACAATCTTCTTGTGGCTTTTAAGTATACAGGGTGTTCAAAGTTATCTGCGACTGTTGCTATTTTCGTTATTTTTGGTCGGTTTTTGGTCGGTTAAATTAGCAAAGATGCAGTGATTTTGCGCTGATTACAATGGTCCACCCAAAAAAACAATTGCGCATCACATTTCAGAGCCAACTCAGATAAATAAATTTTTTAAATGGAACACCCTATATATTTATGTAGCAGTCGGTAGAAAATGAAATTTTGCACAAAATCTTCTTATACTACTATAACCCAGAAATGAAAAACAAAAGAGCTACGACGACATTAATACAGGTCACCGCACATGGGATAACTTCGTTATTAGAGAAGCTACACTGTTGGTCAATACATCAAAAATGGCATACTCAAAAAACAATTGCCAGTCGCATTTTCGAACTGCTTGCTTTGATACTCATTTACTTATTTTATATTAAAATTTGGCCTTTCATCTTACGGTTGTACTATTAGAAGAGTATTTCTATGTAAAATTTAACTTTTTATCAATTAAAATATACAGGTGTCTCATAACAAAAATTTTTTGTTAGTTCGAAAATGCGACTCGCAACTGTTTTTTTTTTGAGTACGCCATTGTAATCAGTTGAAAAAACTACACATTTTTGATGTATTGACCAACACTGTAGCTT
>JAFFZR010028677.1:0-11252 GCA_018397195.1 Lethrus apterus | reverse complement strand
TAATAATAATAATAATAATAATAATAATAATAATAATAATAATAATAATAATAATAATAATAATAATAATAATAATAATCTTTAATGCCCAACAGTAAAACAGGACAATATATAATTTAAAACTTCGCATTTTCTTATCGAAGTCGACAGTTTGTTGTTCTATCAAATATATAGTATGTGGTTGACACTCCCATACATGAAATGCATGTCGGGTAATTCAATATTAGTGCAATTATACATAGTAAAAATTCACAAAATACTGAATGTCAAGCACAAACTATATGTTTGACAGAACATCTGTCGACTACGATAAGAAAAGTTTTTGCGGATGAAAAAAGGTATAAGCGAATAAATGCACAAATGCTACAAATCTCCGAAACCGTCCATTTGCGGACCCATGTTCATTATGACTTTTCTGCGTATTTCGGGCCATACTATCCCAGCCTGAAGTTTGTTACACATTTTTTAACACCTTGTATATTTTTATTTGTTTATTGGTAATACACATATTCTAGTTCTGATACTTTTGCAAAATTACACCGGTCACCCCGCCCCCGCTTCCTCGCCCGTGTATTTTCTTATGTGAAGGGGCGTATTACTGTTGGTAGCCAACGGGCGCTAAATGTCTTAAGACGGCCCTGGTTAAAATGTTTGTGTCAATTTAACAACACGTGTAATAAAATTTTGGATAAAATACTGACATATCAATAATTTGCATTTTATATCACACGACTTCGATAGCAAATTGTCATCAGTCATCAGTCTGGCCACGTGTTATCACAACGGAGTGGGGTAGCCGGCCGGCATTTGACTAAGGACGATGCATTTTCAGTATGCGATCCGGTTCTAAGGAAGGGTGCACGTTTCAGATCACGCACTCTTTCAATATACTCTTCTAAATTGAAACACATGGTTTATAAATTTAGAAAAATGAACCTCACGTAAAATCTAATCTAACGACTTAACTAAGTAAACGCAGCAATCTCTACATACAAATTAAAATATATGTGATTGTGATAAACCAGTGATTTGGATTGTAAATTTGAATTGTTTATAACAAATAAAAGGTAAATTTATATTTTTTGTTCATTGCTGCCACGCTGTCTTTAACTAATTGCATCCATATTTTGTTGATTTAATTTCTTTATAGCAGATTCAGAACGATATCTTTGGTACTGACCTGCCTCATAGTATCCAATGATGCTGCAGTTAGATTTAAATCTACAAGGTTACAGACATGCGCTTGGATAGCAAATTTTTTCGCATTTATATTGATTTGCTTTATTTCTTTTCTTTTTATTTTAACGAGTGGAAAAAATTACCATTGTATCACGAAAAGATACAACCAATGCACTATTAGCCTAATCGATTTATCTATGCATAAAACCAATTAGTTTCACGATTTAAATTATAATATGTTAATAATACAGAAATTATGATTTGTGAGTTTTATTTTGAGAATAAACCTGTTTCCAATTATCTTATTAAATTTTTAAAAATAGAGTTATTGGTTTTAATGGGCTCTATTATGGAGTAGACGACTGTAAAATCCAATTAGGTCTCGTGGCTATGCTAAGTTTGTTACAAGCATAACATTATGTTTTAGTTAATTAACAAATAAATGTTTTCATATTTAAACAGCACAAAGCACGTTTTGCGTAGATATAAGTCATTTCTCATTTAAAATTTTCAAATATCTACATATTAAATTGTATTAATAATTTCTTACGAAATCAAATCAAAATTTCTTTCTTTATTTGATTTACTTTAATTTTTTTAAAAATTGAAACATTTACAATCGAAGATACATTTGCTGTAGGCTGTAAGGGTTTACATTGTGGGATTTCATCTGCGACGTGGCAATGATGCTGTTCACTGCAATATTTTCTTTGATATTTGCAAATTAACTTCGTATAAAATGATCATTCATTGTATGGATGGTTACAATTAACTGATATATTTCTTACCTTAAATCTTTAATTAATTTTATTTGCATTTCTAAGACAAAAGATGTACAAGTGTGGATGGATTTATGACAAAATTCAACATTGTATTAAATTTTATATTCGCATTTTTTCAAGAAAAAGTTTTTCGAAAAAGTAACAATACGCCATGAGATGTGACCTTTGCACACGTGCCTTATTTTCAATGACATAACAGAAAATATTTGGCCCCATATATGCTCACATTCTGAAAACTAAATTAAGCATAAAACTACATTGTTTTTTTTGCAACAATTTATGTCAAATATTTTATTTGTTTATGGAACAAAAGGACTTTACGTTTTTCGTTTTTTTCATTTTTAATTTGATTCCTTTATTTATTGTTGTAAATCAGCTTGCGTATTTTTGTATCACGTTGTGTATTTCTTAAATATTTATTAGTTCTAATAATTTCACTGTGATATAATTTTAATTTTTAAAGATATTCATCGAATCTTGTATTATTAGTATTATTACCAAGTAATTTTTTCAGAATCAATATTTTAATCTACTATGTGAATTTGAACACAAACATACATCCAGAAAAGAGGAAATTCTCTTGGTTGTCTGCAATATAAAGTTATTAATTCCATTCAAAGTCGTATAATATATTTTCGGTTTATTTATTTAAGTTTACGACTTTTGTTTTACTTAATAACAGCAAAAAATCACAAAATTCTGCTTTTCTGATTGCGATTTATGAGTTAAATTTTCATTGGCTGTAATCGCGCTATTAAATCGCAACATTTAAATTACTGTGGACAGAAATCCGACGCGTGAATATAAAGCATTACATGTTATTAAATGAATGAGGGAATAAAAGCTTAAAAAATGAAAATTATGTTTCCAACAAATAAAAATATGGGTAATAGATAAAGAAAATCCACGTAAATGTGCAAGTAATAATTTGTATTTTATTTAATAGAATATGACTAAAACAGGCGAATTTTATATATAAATTAACATGTGTAGAAATAAGATTCAACCATAAATCGAAGATTTGGCAACATTTACTGTCATGAACTCGGCTGGCGCGATTGTCATGTATAGTGGCATAGTGGTAGTGGGACGTGTAGTGTTATTTTCAGGTTACCACGCGTCTACCGCCTGATCGCTAGCACTCAAGAATTTTATTTGCAAATAAACCTATTTTTAACTTCAATTAATATACGTGATAACCTTAACGATGCTATTAAATATTCTACTGCTACTTAGGTGTTCCTCATTTATAATCACAATTAGTCGCTTGTCGCAAATCATTTCGGTAACATTTTAATAACTGAACGCGTTATCTTTCTTTTATTGCTGATATACAATGGGTGGAGGGCGTTTGGCCATTAAAGGTAAAATAATGTTTTGTTTACGGTCTGGCCGTTTATGTGCTCATATTTTATAAATTTACCCATACTCGTTTTATTTGGTTCATTGTATATTAATTATTCTTCTTTTTCTTTTTCTTTTTTTTGGGTTTTTGAGGCGATATGTGAAGTTGAGATAAAATTAAAGGCACATTTCGTCTGCCTAAATCTTTATTCATAATTTTTTTTTTTTTGATTTTTATACGTTTCGCCGAAATATTTCGGCATCTTCACTAAAAGGTTTAAGTAGTTTTGTTAAGAAATAGGTGCGTATAAAACTCAAAAAACAACAAAATTTTATGAATAAAGATTGAGGCATACGAAATGTGCCTTTAATTTTATCTCAACTTCACATATCGCCTCAAAAACCCAAAAAAAAAGAAGAATAACCAAATTCAGAACACGTCAAATTGTATATTAATTTCCAATTTTTATAAAAAAATCTTGCTAATAGACAGCATTAGAAAGAAGTAGACAGATTTGCAGTTGACTGTACTTTGATACGTTTTATTACAGAGATACGGTAATGAAGAGAATCTTGTTATAAATTTATAATGTTTATTACATATTTAATTGTAATGTAATCCGCGTGTGATATATTAATAATATTTAATCTGTAAAAAAATTGCTTAATAGTACGGGATTTTTACATAGAATTTCCATTTCTTCAAAAAAAGATATATTCGTATATAACATTTTTTTTATGTAAAATATACTGAAGAAAATTCATTGGTAGACGATATTTTTTCATTTAGCAACTAATAAAGTAACAAAATTTGAACCATGTATTCAAGTCGGAAAAATATCATCTCTAACAAACTTTGTTTGGAGAAAGTTTTATGAAAGTGCTTTAGCTAATTGCCATAGTTAGAATTATTAATCAATAATATAATTAAACAACCGAAAAAAAATTAAATAGTGAAAATAACTTTTTTATATTGCGAGTATAGTATAAACCCTGTTATTGTATTTTTTTTTTTATATTTGAAGGATAGATAAATAAATAAGTACAAAACAAACATGTCAAACGTGTCTTGGTGGATAAACAATTTTGACTATAAAGTTAAATATTCTCGTACAATTTTACATAGACTTAAAAATCAGGTTCTATTAAAAAAAAAAAAAAAAGAATTTGACGTCGTGACCACAGATTTGAGAAAGTTAAGTCGAAATATCACTGTTGAACAACTGAAGACAAACTGTAAATGCCAAAGTCGGCAAATGAGATGTAAATTTAACATCGAAGTCTTACATTCACTACCTCCAGCTGAGAGCTGTTTTGCTAGAATTTATCAATTTGTTTTATTGATACGTATATATTTTTATCTTTATAGTCGATGTAAAGATATTGCAATATATTTACTAGTGACTTTTATGCCATTTCCTTTGCTAGATACAGATTTTATGTCAACTATGGCAAAACATAAACTGGCGCGATAGTTTATAGTGTTTAATCGAACGTAGCTAACATGTTCTACAATATTGTGTCTTCTTCTAGCTGTTGAATTGAATTGAATTGCATTTATCTTTAGTTTAGGTTAGTGTTTATAACTAATAAGTGATAATTTCACAGATTTTTTTTGAAAAGTAGACACCCCTAATTCTTTGTAAATTAAATGTTAAATCTAATAACGTTCAATATTTTCCTGTGCACTTTTATATACATCAGTCATATAAATAAGTTCGTAAGTTAAAATAAAAACCTCGATATTTCTACGTAATTTATGTGTAAATTAATAACTAGAACTTGTTTGGTGAACTGAGATAATTTTAACCTAGTGAATTAATTTAAAACCAGTTGAGTAAACTTTACATGGAATTTGGTGAATAATAGCCATTATCAGTAGCTACTAGCAGCAAAATTATCTATTTATTGATTATATTATTTCAGCCACGCTTTTCGCCAACTTCTGAGAATTCATTTTCTGTTGCGGTCCTATTTTATTGACATTACGTGTCATGGATTTATTAAGGGTTATTGAGATCCATCTTAAGTTGTACTCGAGTAATAGGAATACCTGGTAACATATATGCCATTTTACTATGGTTGCTACAAATGAATGTAAGGACAAAACTTAGCAATAAGAAAAATAGAATAATATTATTATCGGAAGTTATTTATTTTTTTTTTTGTAGAAAATAAACTTTAATATTAACCGTTTTCTCAATCTTTCTAGATTACTTATGGGTTCCTCATGAACCTTGTTTTTCTACAGAACCGACAAAACATTCCATTACATTTAGATCTGATACTTTTATTTGCCATCTAATGATCCCATTGTCTCCACCTACAGATTTGAAAATTAATGTTATAAAACATCTTTCACATTTTTAAGTATTATTTTGCATTCTGTACGAGTCAAAAATTAGGTAGTCTCATGAGAGATATTTCTACAAGATTTTCTGAGAAATTTGAAAAAATCTAAATATTTTCGACCATTCAAGTTTGTCTCGAAGAACCACAGATCTGCAATTTGGTTCGTAAGGATGTACGCCTGAGGGTCACAACCCTGAATTTGTTTTATAGGTGACGATTCGTTCTTGAATTTTTTAAATTCTAAATATGCTCATCCCTGTTAAAAATTCCACAATTCGGAGTCGTACCAAATGACATTATAAATGAAATTTTGATTTCTAATGTACCTAATTCGCTGCCAATCACTTGGGTGTAATTCAGCATATTGAATTGGCATTTATCTCATTGATTCTGTAATCTTCCTTTGCAAGAAGAATTTGTTCTATTTCTTCATTGAGTTTAAAACCTTTCTTTTATCTCCTGAAACCGGTGACTCCTTTCTAATGTTAAAAGTATTCTCCAATGTGATTGTACTCTGAACATTCTTAATAATATCTCCCATGCTAAAGTTCAATTTCTACCACTTCAATAATAAACTCTGATCATATTTTCTATCTGTACTAATATAATTTTTTCTTTAAAAATTAACTATTATGAAATTGTTCTTATTATAAAACAGTAATAAAACTTGAATGAAAGTATTACGATTTTTTAAAATTTGTATAATGTACTGAACACCCTTAACCCTCTTATTGATAAATTTCTCGTGTACATTATTTCGTTCATAGTGACACAGCTAATGCTATTTTCCGGGATAGATAACCGGATCGTGCCAAATTTTCTTTTTTGAAATGGCGTAAAACGGAGCCAAAATGACACTTGTCTAAAACATCATCTAGAACGTTCAAGTCATTAATTGAAAAACTGATGGATGTTCAGAACTATACCTTATGTAAAAAAAATACATTATTTGATAAAATGTAAGATTCGGCAATAAAGAAGTTCAGTTAAGTTTTTTAGTTTTGTGATATCTTCAATAAAAGAAAGTATTTTTCAAAAAGCTCGAGATCGGAAAGTGATTCCTAGGCATTTAGATGGTAATGAAGTTACCACACTTAACAACATACAATTCTGGCAGGTTTTGCCAGACAAATATGTTCAAATTCAACACTTAGGCCGAGTTGCACCAACGAAAATTAGTTAATCCTCGATTATTTTCTATAGTATCCATTATTACAACAATAGTCATGAGAATGGTTTCTATAGAAAGTAATACAGATTAATTAATCGTGGCTTGGTGCAACTGGGCATTAATTCTGATTTTTTAATCTAAGTTATTTTTTCATTAAATATTTATTTATTGTTTTACATCAATACTAATACCTTGCGATGTGGAAGATGTCTTGCATATGCAAGAATGTGGTATATATTAATAATTTATCGATTAACTCCTAAAAATGTCTCACAAATATTCGTTTCAAATCACAATCCAAAATCCAATCCACATTTTCAATTTCTTCATTATCCAACACAATGGTTGAATGAAATTGTTTCCATTTCCTTTCCAAAATACCAAATTCTATTTGGTACATAATTTAAGTTTTTCAAATTTCACCTTCGTGTGACATTTTAATAATAATAAATATTGTTATTATTATTAAATATTTACCGGAATTATCAGTTTCATTCTTTGTTTCAGATTCTAATGTGCTCCATAGTAATGCCTGCTGATTACGAAATGTTGGTCTCACATAGTCCACCTGTATACAGTCACAGTCCACCCAACAACTATTTATCTAGCTATTCATCTTTTCGTCTTGGGCGTGATGCCTATTCAACAGTTCCACGTGGTTTCTGTAGAGATGCCCCTTTGAATACCGTTTCGTATAGAGTAAAAACACCAGCAAAAATGCCAGCTTCTCCAAAACGTCCGTGTCTGGTTATACGAACAGACGAAACCACCCCCAGTTCCAGCGATGAAGATCCTACCAGTCCAACTCGTCTGAAGAAAAAAGTCGTTTTTGCCGACGATCGAGGTATGTCTCTGACACATGTTCGTGTCATGACCGAACCATCAAACGTACCTCCTCTTTGGAGCTTTCGATTTCTTGCTCAAGTAACTCACGGCATGAATGCCGAGCCAGTGGCACACGACGAACCGTGGGAAATAACTTTTACGCAACCAGCTTCCGATTATATAGATTTCCGTAAAAGACTGGACTCGAATAAAGTTTCACTAGAAAACGTCATCGTCAAGGAAATAGAAGAGGTATTAATGGGAACAATAAAAGTCAGTAATTTATCGTTCGAAAAAGAAGTGTTCATTAGATCATCGTCGGATCAGTGGAAGACAAACGAAGATACGTTTTGTAGATTTGTGCCTAATTCTTCAACGAATTCAGCAAGTGCAGCTTACGTGCTTTACGATACGTTTTCATTCAAGTTACCCTTGCCCCCAAAATCAAGGTGTTTGGAGTTTTGTGTGTGTTTTAAATGCGACGGGCGAGAATATTGGGATAACAACTGTGGCCAGAATTATGTGTTGCTCAAGAAAGTACAAAACAAATTTCACAAATCGCATGGCTGTGATGAACTGTCGAATATGAAAAATGACGTACAACACTCATTATTTGGTTTAAAATGCACAGATGCACTGCATATGAAAGTTGAATCGTGGTCGGAATTTGCCAGTTGGAATCACTTAGACAATTCCAATCCGTATTGGTAAGTTTCCGTGTTCAACCGTTCTATATCCTTCAAAGACTGCTTTTGATCTGTCTACGCTCTCCGGATGCAATACGAGGTGAGTGTATGTAAATTCAAAGTACATGTTTTTAATTGGAAAGTTACGTTCATTAAGCTAATGAAATATTCACTGTTAATGGCGCTTTCTAATTTAGTGACGTAAAGATTACATGATTTTTCTTTTCTTACAGTGTAATTTCTGCTCCGTGAATTCAAGGTTGCCAAATAAGTGATCGTTTGCCGTTATGTTTCGTCAACGTTATGTGTCTGATTTACCTCTAAAACGTCACTACTTCATTCTGTTCTGTATAAAGTAAATGTGGGCTTCTTATTAGTAACTTGGTGCTATTGCCGTCTTTCGATTGTTGGTCTGTGACAAAGTCTGTGATATAAAAAAACTGTAATAAATAAGGTAGTTATATTAAACTATTGTTATTTTTGTGCCTGAAGCAACAGATAAGACGAGAGATGTGTACCTACTGATTTAAGGCTGATGCTATGCAAATAAGTATGAATAAAATAGCTTGTAACATGCACATTTAAGAGTTTTTATTTTCTATTGTACATTTTACGTAATTTTAACTTTAAATAGTGTCTCTCTTTTAATATGTTTAATTAAGTGCTTCAGTCATTGGTAGTTCCTTGGTATATTTTAGGTGTGAACTGATTATCTGATTGTCCGTGCGTTAGTTTTAAAGATCGTTTCATTGTATATATTCAACTTTTTTATTTTGTTTGTATTAATACTTATTGTGCCTAAGACTTATTGTACATATTTTCAAGAGCTTTGTAATTTTATTTAGTGAAAAGGTTTTGAAATGAGTATATATATTTTATTGTATTTTCCGTACCTTTGTAATTGATTTATTTTTTGTTAATAAAGGTGTTACATTGATTTTATTACTTTTTTTCAAACCTTTATACAGTGGGCCACCGAAAACAGTCCAGCTTGTTTTGTCGACTTTTTAATCAATTTAAAAAAAAAAAATGCTCAAACAGGTCAATTTTTGTTCTAAAGGGGACACTTGATTTAGCTATCACTCACGTTACATCAACCCTTAAATGGGGGCGAGTGTCACCCCAATAATTTTAAATGGAAATAGGAGTTAAACGATATGTTTTTGAGGTCTATAATTTTGTTGTTACAACGGTTTTTTGAAATTCGAACAAGTACAAGGTGGCGCAAAATGTATCATCTGATTTTCTTTTGCTGTAATTCCAAAAATAATTAAAAAATGTCCCTTTTTATTGCATTTTGATCTCTCGGGCCAACCACAATCCCCTAATCGAGAAATTAAACGGCCTGGAAAAGTGTTCCTCAAAATCTCCATAGTGTCGCGCGCTGTGTGGGTGGTCGCACCGTCTTGCTGAAACCACATATCTTCCAACTCCAAATCATCCAGTTTCGTTATTAAGAACTCATTTAACATGGTCCGGTACAGCTCGCCATTGACGGTTACCGCATTTCCATTGTCGTCTTCCAAAACGTATGGCTCAATCACATGTTTTGAGTAAACAGCGCACCATACGGTTACTTTTTGTGGATGGAGTGGTGTCTCATGGAGAGGATTGTCGGTTGTCCAAAACCGGGTGTTTTGTTTGTTTACATGTCCAGGGAGATGGAAATGCACCTCGTCGCTCATTATCAATTTTTCGAAAAATCAGGCATCTTGTTATTCGGGTATAACAACCTCTGACGGTATTCCATACGGATTTGGCGGTTGGCAAGCATCAGCTGTTGAACCATCTGAATTTTGTACGAAAAATCTTCAAATCTTTGGTCAAAACCGCCAGAAATGGCCAATTGCGTTGCGCGTTTTCGCGTCGATGTTGATGGATCCTCCTCGACCCTAACAGCTTGGATGTTCTCAAGTGACCGGCTTGTTCGTGGCTGTCCTGGTGGTTTCCGATCTCGGGTTGACTCAGTCTCTTCAAATCGAGCCACCAGACGTCGAATTGTTTAAGCAGTACGCGCTATACGGTTCGGATATTTGTTCCGAAATTCAGTTAAAACTACTGACGAATTATTCCGCAAAAACAATGAAACAATTTTTCCGCGTTCTGGTACCGTATATCTCTCCACTGTCACATATCAAATGTAAAAAACCAATTATGTTAACCGCCGAATGAAAAAGTTTTAGCGTCTTCAAATAGGGTGATACTTTTTGCGCCACCTGTTAGTTTTAAAAATGTATTAAAAAACAAGTATTTACATGTAACGGATTAAATATCGACAATGTTCATCACCGGCTTCCGTATAAGAGACATTGTTCAAAATGTTGTTAGACATTCTGTAAAATTTCGGGAGTAACTTGACTGTATTCGTCTGTATAACGTTGTCGTAGTTCTTATACAGTGCGTACCAAATGTATGGAACCGGCCTTTTTATTCCAAAACTATTCAAGCTAAATCGATAAAAGCCTTCTATTATTTCCACAGTTTTGTTATTTTTTTAACTGACAAGTTCGGGAGCAGCACAGCCAACTTGATTTTTTTTAAATGGGAAGGGGGGTCAAATCGCATACCGTTTGAAAGGTATTTTCAAGTAGAGTTCAGCGATATGCCGCTTGGCATATTTATCTCTAAAGATAACTTCGCTATTGTAAATTAAAATTGGGTGTAGGTATTAACTGGATAACTGAAGATCCAGTTAGCACTGAAAACAATGGTTAGTTTATGTTGTTTAATGAAACATCAGACTGTTGAAGCCGTGTTTTAGGTTTATGAAGTTCATTTAGTACAAGAATCATTTATAAGCGATGCTCAAACTGTTCCCCATTCGCCTCTTAGCAGTAATAAATTCGATTAGAAAATCCTTCAACTGAATTCAAAATGAACTCGCGAGGAATATTTCCTGTTTCTTCTCGAATT
>JAFFZR010028676.1:0-11261 GCA_018397195.1 Lethrus apterus | reverse complement strand
AAAAGATTTTTTTTTCACCAAGTTGTATCCAAGACTGTTCCATTTAATAATATTATTGTTTGCTGGTGATTAAATCACAATTGAAGTCGCTATAGTCTTGGGCCCGTTTTGTAGAAGAGACTGTACCTATAATATATACAGCGTCATTCACGAAAGTGGTTCGTTAGAACTTATCCGTGTTTCAGAAATATATCAACTCTAATAACTTGGAATTATAAGCTATACCAACTGATCTCTTATTCTAAATTATTGACGCTTTCGTATCACTTCCGAGTACCGGAGTGCATAACAACTTTGTTATTTTAAATGGAATGTTATATTTTTTCATCGTTTTTCACATTCTACTCACAATTCTACACCAAAACTTATAAGGATACCCTATACTAAAATCTAGCCGTTTTGGAGTTTTTTATTGTTTTAGATAAATTTTACCAATTGCAGTGGTAGGGTCAAGTGGGGTAATTGTAAACTAGGGGTAATTATGAACAGTGCTTAATATTATTAGAATTTTAAAATTGAATTGTTCCGCACCTTCACGCCATTTGATACAACTCGGCCGGTAACGCACCGCACAATTTAGGTCCAATTCAACGGATTGAACGTGTGATGTTGCGAAAAGTTTTGAGTGTTGTTTTTAAATTCGTAATTCGTTTCAGTAACATCGCTTAATATTTTACATTAAAGGCACTGAACGATAAGTTTCGAACTGTCTATTGTTTATAATGATAAATTTGTGATGTAAGGAAACTTATTTCTTTGACCTAAGTTCAAGGGTACTTATTTACTCGGTACAAACAAGTGTTTAAAATTACCCCAATGAAATGTACTTGTGGGGAAAATGTAAACGCTATCTTTGGGAAAATAAAAAAATCTGGTTTTTCTTTCCAGAAAAGAAAAAATATGCCCAAAATATAAGTAAAAAAAAAAAAAACTGTCGAGAGATACACTCATTTTTTTTATAAGGGCAGAGTCAATGACGTAAGAAACAAAAATTGCACTTATCGTCAGGCTTCATAAAAATATAATTCACTTGCATTGTTGTTCTCATTGCATGCTTCAACTGGAAAATCTCGTCTCCGAACAGCTTCCCGGTCTAAACCAGCATTTCCAATTCCCTAACAAACTTTACTAGTAGATCAATTGGACATCGAATAAGGTGTTTCCATTTACCCCATATATTTGCACAGTATAATTTTTCGATAGGGTAATTTTAAACAGTCTTTGAAAGTCAGAGAGTAACTCGTATGAAGGTAAAATTTGGAGAAAATCTTTAAAACAGTTGAAACTATATGGGTATTATTACAGTGGTCAACAATTACTCGTTAAACACAAAATATGAAATTTCAAATTACAGAATACAAAAAACGTTTACGTTTACCCCACTTGACTATATNGTCAATGACGTAAGAAACAAAAATTGCACTTATCGTCAGGCTTCATAAAAATATAATTCACTTGCATTGTTGTTCTCATTGCATGTTTCAACTGGAAAATCTCGTCTCCGAACAGCTTCCCGATCTAAACCAGCATTTCCAATTCCCTAACAAACTTTACTAGTAGATCAATTGGACATCGAATAAGGTGTTTCCATTTACCCCATATATTTGCACAGTATAATTTTTCGATAGGGTAATTTTAAACAGTCTTTGAAAGTCAAAGAGTAACTCGTATGAAGGTAAAATTTGGAGAAAATCTTTAAAACAGTTGAAACTATATGGGTATTATTACAGTGGTCAACAATTACTCGTTAAACACAAAATATGAAATTTCAAATTACAGAATACAAAAAACGTTTACGTTTACCCCACTTGACTATATATTGAAAATTCTGTATTTCCGGAACTACTGCACTTGATCTTCATTTTTGGCATTTTGCTAGTTGATACCATGGACACAGAGGCGTAGCGAGCTTAACTCGCGCCCGGGGCACAATACCTTTTTAGCGCCCCCCCCCCCCCCATTCGAAAACTATATAATATTATATGTAAACGGACCATTTGGCGCCCCTTTGTTAGTAGCGCCCGGGGCATGATGCCCCGCTTGCTCACCCCTCGCTACGCCTCTGCATGGACAACAGAATGGTGATGTTAAAGTTCCAGGAAGTATACAGGGTCGCTCAAAACTAGCGACAACTTCAATACAGTACAAATCAATTTTTTTTTTAAATGAAACCCCCTGTATATTACTGCATTTTTAAATGCGCTTAGTAATTCTACATCGATTGTTATAAGGCATACAAACCATTTTTTCTAATAGTTTTTCTAAATAATTCGCCTAAGAATGCCATTTATGCCTTGTTCAGTGATCTTAGACAGCCTTGGATGTCATTATAATTAAGTATTATGATTGTCTACTTTGACACTTGTCTTAATGGCTGGTGTAATAAATAATTACACAAATAACGATATTTTAAATTTATTTTACATACATCGAGAATGTGGGAGAGTAGTGAATAGAACATGTCGTACTTTTAACGAAAGATATCCAAATTTGTCAACAATGACGAAGAAAAAATTTAGAAAGTTGAAATCAAATTTTCTGCTTTTCGGAAAAGCTGCTAATTCCAGTCCTCTAGATTTTTTGCTCTAGGGTCATTAAAAAAAAAAAAAATTTACAAAGAGAAACCAGAAAATTGAAAGACTTGGAAGCAAAAATCAGGCATTAAATTGAAGAAACACCATCTAACTGGCTGCAAAATTCGTTGCGTAATTTTTGTGATAAATTAGGTTATTGTCAACCTGCACGGGGTCTGCAGTTTGAACATTTAATTTGAGTTAAATATTATTTGAGTGCATAAAGTATATTGAGCATTTTCTCTAAAATTTTGTTATTGAAGCATATGAAAAAAATATCAAGTCATTTCAAGAAAAAAAGGAATTAAAATGAGCAAAAAAATCACTTGCGTTGCGTTGAATTACAAAAACAAAGAGTAAGCTAAGAAATGGAGAATAATTAGTAAAATAACTTCTATCAAAGACATTTTGTTATAAAATTCATTTTTACGGAAATAAACCGCCCATTTCTTACTTAAGCCTGTATATATAGATAGATAAATACATAGATAGATAGACAGATAGATAGCGTTAAAGAGATTTCAATACTAAGTTAGGCGACTAACCAGCTAGTAATAGAGCCACAGTAATAAATAGCAGGTTACTCGCTTAACCTAGAATTGAAATCTCTTTAACGCCAAATCCAGGAATGCTTCAATAACGTGCATAATTAAAATATTATTTAATATCAACATTTGCGTCATGCATACTGATTACACAATATTTTTGTGTCCTAATATCATTTTCAAATTACAATAAATAAAAATGTAATATAATACCTTAGTATAGCACCTTTAATAGGAGTTCAAAAAAAAAAGTTAATCAATATTCCAAACGATATGTACTCCACCAATTGCCAAAGAACTGTTAGCCATCCGTTTCCATACAATCCAAAGTTTCAGATTGCTAAAAATAGATTGCCGTGGCAAATGAACGATTTAAAATTCAGCAGACGTAAAAATAACGGCGTACCGCAATTTCGTAAAAACGTTTACGAGAACGCGACATCAAGTGTCTGTATTTTTGTAATCATTTTTTTTTGTACTTAGAATCACTATACTATACGGACATTATTTGTAAATGGAAGTTATGTTTACCTTGAACGATTCAAACTAAATCAGACGTTCCTTTTAAACAATTCCGTGTTCATATTTTTCCACATAATATGTATAAAAATGAAAGGTTGAAGATTACTATGGAATGTTTGATTATTAATTGTTTAGTAAGTTAAGTAAAAAAATATATCTTCTAACAGAATGTTCTCGAACTCGTAGATATACAAATTTCTAGATTTAAACCATAAATATACAATTCGATATCATTTATGTTGTTATGTAAAGTTATTTAAATGACAATTTTTATATTAATACATTAGTTACGTCGGTAAAGTTCTACATATTTGAAATTATTATTTTTTTATTAATAATGTTTTAATATTAAATGTTGGTCGAAATACTAGGCTAGGTATTTTCCTAGCCTCTATAACTGGAGTAACGTAACATGGAGCGCAATAGAGATTAGGGATTTAATTATTTTAACCAGTTCATCTAATTGATGGAACAAACAGTATTACTTGATTTGTAAATTCTATCATGAAGTATTTAACACCATTTTGAAAATATGTAAAAGGTAAAAAAACCTCAATTATTTTAATTGCAAATAACCAACGTAATTCCCGTTTGTGTGTGTTTTTTTTAACTCTTTTACGTTTCATACATGTTTAATGTTGCAAAAACTATGTAGTTTCAAAACAGTTCGTTCAACCTGAATCTCAAGCAAACGTTCGCTAATTACACGTTTACACAAAAAAGTGAAACTAAATCTTATAAACTGGCAAATAAACGTCTAGCAACGTTGTAGCCAACAATTAAACGTAGTCCAACGAAGTATTGAATTATTGACATTTTAACATTTACGCGGTCACTGGTGTAAAGTCGCGCCTTCAAGGACGACTTGTTCACTTTCTTTCATTTGTATTTTTATTTCAAAAACGGCATTCAGGTTTGAAATTATTCACACAGCGTATTAACAAGCATTCCGATCTCCGTTCACGCATTGTTCTTGCATTTTAAATCTTTCATATTGTTAATAGATTTAAAACATGTATGGAAAAATGCATCATTTTGATTCGAACGTTTCATAATTTATTGTTTTATTAAAATTTTGAAGGAAATAAAATGTAATCAATTTAAAATTTGATAGGATAGCAAAATGGTTGTTTTCAAAAATTGTTTAAAGGGATAATATGTCAAGGTTTTAGGAGATACGAAAATGACTTTCAGAACAATACATACTTAATGTTTAGTGTTACATAATTGACGTTTAAAAAATATATATAAAAATAATTACAGTAGAAAAGTAGTAACCATTTAAGATAACGTGTCCTAGATTTAAAGATAAAATTGCACAAGACAATCAGCAAGTAAACATAAAACTTAATATTTTACTTCAATTTTAAAGTATTTAGAAGTACGGAAATCATTATTAACGTCATAAGGATTGAAAAATCATGCCTTCGTCTTTAGAAACTTATTTATATAAACTTTCCCACCCACTACCTTCCATGGTTTCGAAGATATTTAAAAGAAGAATAGAAGAACTAATATTTTATATAAACGCTTATTGATTAAAAACAAATATTAAACACCTCTTCTTGCCATTTTAATAAATTCTAAAAAAACCTTTCATCCAACCACACAATTACAGCACAGTAATTAAAGATCCAATTTGATATTTTGGTTTATGTGTGAAAACCGCAACTGGTATAGAATGAAATCCGTCTACAAACGACCATCTCATCAGAACGGGCGCATCTCGAAATTACGGCGACGATAAATGAGCTGTTTGAACGCACGTATCCATGAAAGTGAAGGGAGCTCGTATGCAAATGATAGAGAAAGTGAGATTTGAGCTTTATTGGACGGTGTGTTAGGGATCTTTAGCGCCTTTCGAACTCATCGCACGTCATAGACAGGAATTTTTTGTCTTGTCCTTCTGGCAACTTTATTGTTATAAGAACTCGTTATTTAGAAAATGCTGTTAATTAAATATGCTCTACGTTTATGTGTACAAGTTGGTGCAAAGAGAATAAACTGAAAATAAGCGAGAATAAGTGTTGTTTTGTGTTTATGGAGACACTAAGTTAACAAACTTATTTAGTTATTTTCTTGTTTAACGTGTTAAATAAACATTTCGTATTTTTATTTTAATTTATTTTATATGTTTATTTCTATGTGTACTTGTTATTGTTCTTTAATTGGTTATCTGTAGGGCATATAAAAAATAAAAATTAATATTATCTATACACCTCTTTTTAATGGATTCCCAGACAAAAAAATGGTCAGTAATGATCAGCATAGAGATAGTTACCAAAGAAGAAATGATTTTCAACCCCTATTTATTTGCACCTTTTCCAAACCCGAAAATATTCTCCATAAAAATGATCGAAAAAGAACCTGTTTTTAGGTTATTTGGAATGTAAATTGGAGAAAATGTTATTTTGCACGAAAATACTTAATGCAAAAACAATTTGGAAACAGAATTTGAGGAACTTATACAGGGTGTTAATAAAAAAAACTTTACACATTTTGAGAAGTGATAATTTAGGTGAAAATAATAAAAAAAGTTTAATAAATGTGGGTCCAAACTCAATAATTTTCAAAATATAAGTGTTTTAATTTTTAAATTACATTTAATTTTATTTGTTACTCATCAGTGCATTACATTTCATCACATTTATTAAACTGTTTTTTTTTATCTAATCTATACAGTCTGTTCACGGGAAAATTCTAAAATAGCTAACTTTTTATTTAAAGAGATATAAACTTGGTTAAATGGACAAATTTTTTAATTTTGCAAATTTCATTATAATTTTTATAATAGTGGTAAATAAATAATTTATAATAATTTCTTTTATTAATATTGCTGTGAGATGAATAAGACATATTGATGCATTTCGAAGCACGAAAATAATTTGTAAAATAACTTGTTGCAAGGGGATGATCGATAACAACAGTTCTTTTGCTTTTTGATTTTTATTATTTTATTACTTTATTTTTTAACTACTTAACTAGCGATCCAAGAGAAAAATTGTCTTATAATTAATTATTGCAGGCAACCAGAGCAACTTATTAATATAAAAATATACAGGGTGTTCAATTTAAAAAATTAATCGGTATGCTTGTATCTTAGCAACGCGATGTTCTTTTGTTTTAAAATATATTGCGCGAAATGCGCAATGCAAGGTACTTAAACTTTGTCAATTTAAACAAGTTCGTATCTCTTTAAATAAAAAAGCTATTGTAGAATAATTCGTGAAGACCCACAATGCAAGATATTATTGTTTTTTTTTTTAACTCCTTAACTAGCGATCCTAGAAAAAAATTGTTTTATAATTAATTATAGCAGGCAACCATAGCAACTTAAAAATACAGAAATATACAGGATGTTCAATTCAAAAAAGTAATCTTTATGCTTGCATCTTAGTTAGCAACGCGATGTTATTTTGTTTTATAATTTATTGCGCGAAATGCGCATTGCCAAGGTACATACTTAAATGTTGTCCATTGAAACAAGCTTGTATCTCTTTAAATAAAAAAAGTTAGCTATTGTAGAATGTTCCCGTGAACAGACTGTATATGGGTATATACCTACAGGTGATTCTGAAATATTTTAACATGTTAGTCGAAACATAAATATGTAAAAACGGCAGTCCTATGTTGAAAGGTGTCAATTTTTTTTTTATTTTGAGTAAAATATGAAAATAATGCCGAATCATGCCATTTAAAGGTTCTTTTGCAACATTTAATGTTATTCCCGCCAAAGAAAGCTATTTTTAATTAAAATTTAAAAAAATTTTAATTTAATTTTAATTAATTAAGATAGTGGGACCTATTTCAGAATGATCCTGTATAAATACCCATTTTATGAAAACAATTACATATAAGCAGGTTTAACTAAACCGATATTTGAAAACATTTATATGCAGATCAAAAGCACTGTATTTATTTCAAAAATAAAATAACACTTATCCATATGAAATTTATCTATCCATATTTTTTACTTTCATTAGTTACTTAATTCTTCATCAATCGTGATAGAATTTATGTTGAAAAATTGCATAAAAGTTTATTTTGTAAATAAATGTTGCTCAGTAATTTTCACATAAAAGTAATTTAAATTCGTCGTAACGAGGTATAGATTTTTTTTTTAGATTCTCACGATCGCCTTCTATGATTTTAAACTTTGTTAACTCAATTTCAAATATAATATTTATATAATTTTTTGGCCTTTTGCGAGTAGTAAGGATTGGCCGATTCTGGAACCACCGCCACCTCCCGGCACTGCGCATGCGCGGTTTTTAAATAAACGTCATGAACCCAACCTTAGATATTGACCTTTGATCTTCTGACACGTGAGCTTGACGTAATGATTTTAGAAGGCGATTTGGGATGATTTTAGAGATTGATTTAGGGGGTGATTTTAAAGTTCATAATAATCTTTACGTCTTATTTACGAGAACCCTGTGCGTCGATGATTTTTAATTTCCAGTTTTAATAAGTGTTACGCAATCGTTAGCTGTTCAAAGCCGATCAGATCTGTTCAAAAGACGATCAGATCTGTTCAAAAGCCAATCAGAGCCGAGTTGTTCAAAAGTCCGGGCTTTTAAACAGCTAAAATCACCCTCTAAAATCATCATTTCAAGGTCACGTGCCAGAAGATAAAAGGTTAAGATCTAAGGTTGGGTTGCTGACTTTTATTTTTAAAAAACGCGCATGCGCAATGCTGTGAGGTGGAGGTGGTTCCAGAATCGGCCAATTCCTACTACTTTTGTCTTCAGTGTATATTTTTTCCACAACAACAACGCATAAGAAAATACCTTAACTGTATGACATGACGAAAAAGTCAAACTTTCAATTACGAGAGACTTCTTCAAGACGAATCTTCCTACTTCAGTAAGTATTTAAAATATAAAGAGTACTTCCCCGGAATTCTCATTAATTCAAGACGATGTAGCCTACACTACAGATACATTCTATTTTAATAGCGCAAAATAATTGTTCTACATTTCTCTTTGAACTATAATCAATACGTGAATATAATTAAAATCATAACCTTTTTACAAACAAACAATAAATGTAAATTTTCATCGTTAATAATTTTAATTACAGTAGGTACGTAATTAATTCAGTTGAAACATTTTCAAGAAAGGTTTCTAATACTGTGAGAGATTTCTAGAGGAAAAAGAACAATAATGAATTATGCGTCTACTAAATTAAAAATTAACTTGATTTCGTTCGACTAATTAGTAGTAGATATTGGTTATAGTAGGTATGTACTTACACTTTATTCGTTTGACCTGTTCCACATAAGCTTTGATATTTCACCATAAATTGCGGGATAACCCACTGAGTGTTCGTTATATTCTACCGGACAGCCTTGCCGATGGCTACATGAGAAATTTTTACTTTTAAACATACAAAAATCGTTTAAGCATTCGAATTAAAATATCACTTATTATCCACATTCCTTGTTCAAATTCTGAATTAAGTCTTTCTGGACATTGTGTTACTATTAAATTAACTTTTTCATATTAAATGTGATTAAAAAAATATTTTGAATTTTTAACTTTTTAATAACCATGTTCCGAATCTAATTATGTTGTAGATTTGGAACACATATTTTCTTGTGTTCTTGTGTCAAAACACGTACTTATTTATACTAAAAAAAATTAAATAAAAAATTTAACGCAATGTGAAAGGTGTGTAATTCATCAAGGTATTTCCTACATTTATTACAGAAAAAATCTTGATTCATTGAACCTTTAAAGCACATTTATTTCAATTTTTTCAATTATCACAAATTATTCTTGTTGATATTAAATGCAATTTTATTTAAATAAAAAAAAAGTCCTTGATCTGCTGAAATTTAAATATTTTAAAAAGTCACCTTGAAAAACGCGAAAAGATTTTTATTGGTCTCGAAACGGGTCTAAAAATATTTGAGATAAACACGAAACGGCTCCTTCGTGGCGCAGACTAAATAGGAATGGAATCTTAAAACAAATCAGGTCATTTTCAAAACATAGCTTTCGATCATGCAACGTTTTAAACACTAAAGTCAACTTTCTTTACCCGTTTTATTACAATACCTTTTTGATTCATATTAACAGAGAAAAATGTTTGTGCAAGATAGATTGTTAGTGCGTTTCGAAATTTATTTTTCGAGTTTACATTGACATGAATTATGATTTGAAGTGTTTTAATTTTATGCGGTGTACTAGATCGATTAAATCGTATCAACAGAAAATATCTTGAACAGTAACCCATATATTGTAGATATGACTATTTCTACTACTAAGACTTGTTTATATAATATAATGCAAAACACAAAGGTCAGCTTTCAAAAAACGGATAAAAAATTTAAAACCAAGAGACAACATAATGAAGACGATTGCTACGGACAGGAATACGAGTAAGAATAAAAACAGAAGGAGAAACGAAATAAAAATCGGAATCTGGAATGTTAAAAAACGATGTTGAGAGTTAGTAAAAGAGAAGAAATTGAAGAAGTATGATGTTATTATATTTGAGCTAAAGGAAATAAGATGGAGACACTTTTTTTGGACGAGGAAATAAACAAAGAAGCAGAGAAACGGGATTCATGATAAACACAAAACTCGTTGAAGATAAACGATAGAATATGTAATTGTTATAAACGAGATAGCAGATATTACAATAATTATCATATATGCATCTACAGGACACAAACGAAGAAGAAAAAGAACATTTTTATGAAGAATTAGAAAAATGCGATAACACTCTATGATGGCCCAACCCCAAATATGGAAAAATAACGGTCCTATGTTGAAGGGTGTGCCAGAAAAATATTTTAAGTTTTGAGTGAAATATGACAGTAACGCCGAATTATCATCAATAAAGGTTGCTTTGCAATATTTCATGTTATTCCCGCCAAAGGAAGTTGATTTTCAACGCGACACATATTGAAATAGACACAGGACCGTACTTAGAACCGAATGCCCACATAAAAAAATGACATTTTTCGAAAATTTAAAATGAAGATAGGCCCGCCGTTTTTGCGGATTTGGGTTTGGGTTAAGGTCAGCTATCACCTGTTAAAATATCTGTACTTATTTAAGGAAGACCCTGTATAAAGAATATAGAAGGGAAAGCATGAGTTAGAAAGTGAAAACCATAACATAATAGAAAAAGAGCGACAACAACGATAGAGAACGACGTATAGGAGGAACATTTTGAAAATCTATTGAATAGTAACCGGAAAGAAGTAGAAGAAAGAATATAATCTCCAACAACACCGAGAACGAGACAGAATATATCCCTACGAGAGAAGATTGCGACAAAATTATCAACAATTCGAGAAATAGAAAAGCGGCAGGTCCTGACGAAATATGCTAATAAAAAACGGAGAAGAAGAATTAAATCAAAGAATAAAAACATATGGGAAAAATAAATCATGCCAAGCAAATGGAGAAGCGGAATAATATTTCCATTATACAGGATGTTCAAAGTTATCTGCGCACTATTGCTATTTTCGTTATTTTTGGAGCTACAGAGTCGGTTAAATTAGCAAAGATGCAGTGATTTTTCCGCTGATTACAACGGTCCACACAAAAAAACAATTGCGCATCACATTTCAGAGCCAACTCAGATAATTAGATTTTTTTAAATG